>CAUYLG010063081.1:0-124474 GCA_963573385.1 Cacajao melanocephalus | reverse complement strand
GCAACCGGGGCCTGACCAAGGAGAACCTCGTGTTCCTGGCGCAGAAACTGTTCAACAACAGCAGCAGCCACCTGGAGGATTACAGCGGCCTGTCCGTGTCCTGGTCCCAGTTCAACAGGGTGAGGGGCCCGGCCGCCAGCCACCCGCCAAAGCCCACTGGGGCCTGTCGCTCCTCCGCCTCACAGACAGGTTACTGCCTGGGGCTAGCACCCCGCTCTCCACCCCCAACCACCCTCTCCTGCCACCAGGAGAGAAGGGGGCCCCTAGCCCCAAGAGATGCAGACAGGGGCTGCAGGAATTGTGCTCAGCAGTGAAGCCAGAGCCAGATGATGGAGGGCCCCAGGGCTGACAGTCAGGATCCTTGGGTTCTGGGCCTGGATATGTTTGCTGATTTTCTTTTTATTTTTTTTGAGACACAATCTCACTCTGTCACCCAGGCTGGAGTGCAGTGGTATGATTTTGGCTCACTGCAATCTCTGCCTCTGGGTTCAAGCGATTCTCCTTCCTCAGCCTCATGAGTAGCTGGGATTACAGGTGCACACCACCACGCCCGGCTAATTTTTATATTTTTAGTAGAGACGGGGTTTCACCATGTTGGTCAGGCTGGTCTCCAACTCCTGACCTCAAGTGATCCCCCTGCCTCGGCCTCCCAAAGTACTGGGATTACAGGCGTGAGCCACCACGCCCGTGGCACTGGCTCTCCTGCCTCTTTCCTTGCTAATTTTTGAAGACCCATCTATTCTCTGTGCCTCCGTTTTCCCATGTATAAAATGAGGGGATGACTTTGGAGGCCGCATCCAGCCTGGATTATTCTCTATACCTCTTACTCCCAACCATGGGCTAGTCTTAGACCCCTGTGTCTTAGAGGCGAGTTTCCTCTCTGGGTCCCTAGGGTGCAAGATGGGGACTGTGTCACTTTATGGTCTGCTGGAGTGTGGCGGCCAGCAGGGTTGAGGAACTGGGAGAAGGCTGGGTGGGGGCAGGAGGGCACTGACTTTCCTGGGCCACCTGTGACCTGGGACACCAGCCCTGACTCGGGGGTTCCTGGGTCCTCAGGAGAACTTGCCGGGCTGGAACTACACCTTCTGGCAGTGGTTTGATGGGGTGATGGAGGTGTTGAAGAAGCACCACAAGCCCCACTGGAATGACGGGTAAGGAACGGGGGCCGCAGGGTCAGGGGCCAGCTGTGGGCACAGGACGACTGTGGCTGTGACCCAGTGGTGATGCTCAATGCTCCATGCACCCAGGGCCATCCTAGGTTTTGTGAATAAGCAACAGGCCCATGACCTGCTCATCAACAAGCCCGACGGGACCTTCTTGTTGCGCTTTAGTGACTCAGAAATCGGGGGCATCACCATCGCCTGGAAGTTTGACTCCCGTGAGTGCCCGTTTTGCCCACACTTCAGCCTCAAGGCCCAGTCTCCCATTCCCTTCCCCCCGCACCTCCATCGGGCCTCTGTCCTTAGAAGGTACCCACTGGGGGCCAGGTGCGGTGGCTCACGCCTGTAATCCTAGCACTTTGGGAGGCCAAGGTAGGTGGATCACAAGGTCAGGAGCTCGAGACCAGCCTGACCAAGATGGTGAAACCCCATCTCTACTAAAAATACAAAAACAATTAGCCAGACATTATGGTAGGCACCTGTAATCCCAGCTACTTGGGAGGCTGAAGCAGAGAATTGCTTGAACCCGGGAGGCAGAAGTTGCAGTGAGCTGAGATTGCGCCACTGCACTCCAGCCTGGGCAACAAAGCGAAACTCCTCTGTCTCAAAAAAAAAAAGAAGGTACCCACTGGGAAGCTTAGCTTGAGATGGCTGTGGCTTGGAAACGTATTCCCTTTCTGTCGTTTTCCATTTTGGAGAACCTAAAGTCACCAGCCCCACAGACTCCAGGACCGCTGAACGAGTCCTCCTGTAGTTTCCCGCTCGCCCCTCTCTGCCAGGACCTAGGCTTGTTGGTGTCTACTCACCTGGTTTGCTGAGAATATCTCGCATCGGTGTTCTTCCCTACAGGCTGGGCTTGCACGGCCAGCCAGTATATAAAAGCCCAGATTTCTCTTGCAAGCCTGCCTTAAAGCCCCACAACCTTGGTCCTCCTCCCGATGCTGGTGGATTACGGAAATGAGGTTGTTCTTCTCACAGCGGAACGCAACCTGTGGAACCTGAAGCCATTCACCACAAGGGATTTCTCCATCAGGTCCCTGGCTGACCGGCTGGGGGACCTGAACTATCTCATCTACGTGTTTCCTGACCGCCCCAAGGATGAGGTCTTCTCCAAGTACTATACTCCTGTGCTGGGTGGGTGCTGCCGCCTGACTCCTTGACCTGGGGCTCTTCACCAGCCCATAGGCTGCGCCATGGGGACTCCCCAGGAGGAGCCCAGGGGCCATGTCCCCTGTGGGTTTTGGCCCCTGGGGTGGTGGAGAGGATTTCAGGGCTCACAGCTGAAGAGAGCGAACGAGAAGCCCATCCCAGCTCTCTTTGCAAAGTGAAAGCTGCCTGGATTCTCACTTCTGCACCCTCGGAGGAAGGGCTGCCAGTGCCGTCGGGTGTGGCCGGGATCATCCGAGCCCACAGCTAGCGCTCTGCTCCCCACCTCACCAGCTGCCCTTTCCACACCCTGCTCACAAACCTTCCCCCGAGTGGAGTGTTGGCAGCAAAAGGGAGAAGTCTCTTTTCTTCCAGCTGCTGCCCCAAATCCATTGGTTGGGTTTGCTTGTTGCTGCTCTTTCTTTGGCAGGGGTGGGGGCAGAGAGAGGGAAAGCAAATGGCCAGAAAGGGAACCAGGAAAAGGGATGGGATTCAAGCCAGGGATCTCAGGGAACCTCATGCAGGATTCGTCACCTGGTGTTTATTGGGGGTCCTTGGGAAATCTCATCCCAGCTGAGACCACAAGGTGGTGTGGGCAGGAGACAGACTGCATGGGGTGTAGGCTTTCACGCCACTTGGGAGTCCCCAGAGACTTAGGTTCTCACCACATTCTCCCCTTTGCAGCTAAAGCCGTTGATGGATACGTGAAGCCACAGATCAAGCAAGTGGTCCCTGAGTAAGTATCCAGGTGGCTTCGGCTCTCCTTCTGCCTCTTTCCTCCTCCCCCAGACCCTGCCTCCCGTCGTGATCCTGGCCCCAGCTCTCCGATCCCCCAGGAAACCTGACTCAGCCCTGGGGAGGGACCTGGGCTTGGTCACACTGTGCCAGTATCCGAGGCCCCACTCCTGCAGCTGGAGCCCCAGGGCCGGTGGGTACTTTGTCCTTCTGTACCCCAAGAAAGACAAAGATGCCTCTTGGTCCCCTCCCCAGGTCACCTGCCCCGGCCTCCCTGGTGGCTGAGCTCTGTTCTCTTCCTTCTGCAGGTTTGTGAATGCATCTGCAGATGCCGGTGGGGGCAGCAGCGCCACGTACATGGACCAGGCCCCCTCCCCAGCCGTGTGCCCCCAGGCTCACTATAACATGTACCCACAGAAGTAGGTGGCGTTCTTGTGGGGGTTGGCGGTAGAGGAACTGGAGACTTAGCCCCAGGCTAGGCCCCTGGAGGGATAGTGGGCAAAGGAATCCAGAGCTCTAGCTAGGCCCAGGTCCAGGAGGAGTGAGACCAGCCAGGAAAACAGAGCATTTAGAAGCTAGACATAGCAGGAGCCAGTCCTCACTCTGGTACTAACTCTGCGACTTTGGGAAAATGATTGAGCCTCTCTGATGCTCAAGTTTCCTTACGTGTGAAATGGAGGCAAGAATGCACCTCATGAGAATGGGATGAGCATTAAATGAGATGGTGAGGGTGAAGTATTTCCACAGAGAGGGGCTTGGAAGGGCTTGATACAGGTAGCTATGAATGGGGTAGTGGTTCTTGTTGTTGAGGTGGTTGTCCTTAAGAGTCTGGTGGGAACAAGGTAGAGAATTAATTTCCTTCCTCATTGTGGATGACCAGGCTGGGTGTCTGGGAGGTACCACCTTCCAGTGGGACCCCTGAAGATCCCAGGTTCGAATCCTGACTCCACCACCTCCCAGCCAGGTGGCCCAGAGCAAGTTTCCTGACATGGCCTTGGTTTCCTCATCTATAAAACAGGGTCAATACCCACTCTCCAGGTGGCTGTAAAAATTGGAGTCATGTGCTTAAAAGGCTCAGCCATTGGCCAGGCACAGTGGCACATACCTGTAATCCCAGCACTTTGGGAGGCCAAGGCAGGCGGATCACAAGGTCAAGAGATCAAGACCATCCTGGCCAACATGGTGAAACTCCATCTCTACTAAAAATACAAAAATTAGCTAGATGTGGTGGCAGGCGCCTGTAATCCCAGCTACTCAGGAGGCTGAGGCAGAAGAATTGCTTGAACCTGGGAGGCAGAGGTTGCAGTGAGCCTAGATCACACCACTGCACACTCCAGCCTGGTGACAGAGCAAGACTCCGTCTAAAAAAAAAAAAAAAAAAGCTCAGCCATTGTAGGTGCTCAGTGGATGGGGCCCACTGCATCAGCCACCTGGTTTTACAGACGAGGACAAGGAGAGGGAAATGAATTCCCTCAGATGGTTCCATGAGTTAGCAAGAGATGCGAGTCGAGTGGGGGTCTGCAGAAGCCAGGGGGCTGACTGCTACCTAGCTTGGGGTGGGGCAGGGACATCCATCCAGAACTGGTCCTATTTTCATGAGACAGGTTTGAGTGGTGAGCAGGCTGGAGGCTGTCCCCAGGGGGCTTGAGGCTGTGGGGCACACCAGCTCCCTGACATCCCCCTCTCTTTACCAGCCCTGACCCTGTCCTCGACCAGGATGGAGAATTCGACCTGGATGAGACCATGGATGTGGCCAGGCACGTGGAGGAACTCTTACGCCGACCGATGGACAGTCTTGACCCCCGCCTCTCACCCCCTGCTGGTCTTTTCACCCCTGCCAGGGGCTCCCTCTCATGAATGTTTGAATCCCAGGCTTCTCTTTGGAAACAATATTCAATGGGAAGCATTCGTATAAATTGTGAGTTTATATGGCTGTGCATACTGACACCTCTGCAGGCATGCGTGTGCGTGTGTGTGTCCTGGTGCATGAGCTACGCCTGCCTCCCTTGTGCAGCGGTGGCCTCTTTTCAGATCATGGCATCCAAGAGCCTGCTGGGCCTGTCTCTGCCGTGGTAGAGACCAAGCCTCTGTCACTGCAGGCACTCAATGCAGGCAAACCTAGTCCTCCTGTGCCCTTCATCTGCTCAGCAGCTATTTGAATGAGATGATTCAGATGGGGAGAGGAGACGGGTAACGTCTCTAAGCTGAAGTTTCACTCCGGAGTGAGAAGCTTTGCCCTCTTGTGTGTGTGTGTGTGTGTGTGTGTGTGTGTGTATCTATGTAAATGCATCTGTCCTCATATGTTAATGTAACTGATTCATCTCTCAGGAGGGAGGCTGGGTTCATTTTCAATTAATATTTTATGCTTTAGTGAATGTGGACTTCAGACTCTTTGTGAACCCTGAGTGCTCTTCTGGGCCCTGGCCACGTCCTTAGCACAGTGGAGCCGTCCAGTTTGAGTGAGGGTTCCGAGCTGCTCTGAATTAGTCCTTGCTTGGCTGCTTGTTCTTGGGTTTCATTCAAGTCTATGATGCTGTTGCCCACGTTCCGCGGGATCTGCATCCTCTCCCCTGCGTCAGGCCCCAGCTTCTTTCCTTGCCTGTTTGTAACCTTGTCTACGAAGAGGAAGAAAAGATTGGGTCTAGGATATGGTGGGTGGACAGGGGCCCTGGCATTTTGCAGGGTTGGTCTTCTTGCCTCCCGGGGGAAAAAAAACTGCCGTGAAAGACAAGCTGCGGATCAGCCATGTGCCGCGTGCCTGTGGAATCTGGAGTGAGGGGTAAAAGCTGATCCGGTTTGACTCCGCCGGGAGGTGGGGCCTAGGGCAGGCCTTGCGCTGTTGCGTAACTGGCTGTGGTCTGGGAAGACCTTGCTCCCAACCTCACGATCCTCCGTCTGAGGCTGCTGGCCTCGCTGTCGGGGCAGCTGGCCACGGAAGATTGGGAGCCTAAGGCTGAAACATCTCTGAAGGGAGGTGGGGATAAGAGGGATTTTTTTGTACTTTGTACAGGGACCACACATTTGTGTAAACAGTGTTTTGGAATAAAATATTTTTTTCATACATTTGCTGCTATGGCTCCTGGTTGGGGCGCTATGACCTCCCTGGGTGGTGGGACTCGAGCTGGGTGGTTTTTGTTCCTTCCCCTCTGCATCCCTAATGCTATCATGTTTAGTCTTAGATTTTAACTCTGCCCGCTTTGCTGTGGTTTTCAGGGTGCTGGCCACCACCTGGAATACTGTCAGTGTTTCTCAGAAGGCTAAGGAACCAGGTTTAGGGGCACACATTCCGTAGAAAGCAGGGGACTCGAAGTTTGGGGAAAAGATGGGGATGGGCGCGGGTGGGCAGCTCTCTGACCCAGGCCTCTCTTTAGCTGCTGCTGCTCCCAGCAGCCTCGAAGCTGGCGGCGGAGGGCCCCGGCGCCAACATGCTTCTCAACCCTCGGGGCCAGGGGCAGCCCCAGAGCCGCAGCAACCGTCCCATCCTCCTCCTTCCCGGAGGCCAGCAGGTGGCACCACGCAGCTGCGCGGTTTTCAGCCGGCTGCCGGAGACTGTGTGTAGCGCGGGTGCAGCCAGGGGGACCAGCTCGCCGCAGCTGGACCCCCGCGCCGGCAGCAGCCAGTCCTTGCAGTCGCTGGGGGCCTCGGGCTCAGGAACACGCACTCCCCGGGCGGGGCTGGGAGCCAGGTTTGCGGGCAGGTTCCTTCTGAGCTCAGAGCTCAAACGAGGGAGGGGGACGCTCGCAAGCCCCAGGAGGGAGGCGCAGGGGACCCAGAGCAGGGGGCGGGCGGGGGTGGGAGAAGAGGGGAGGGGAGGGGCGAGCGCCACCGCCCCACCGGGCTAATCTGCTCTATCTCTTCGAGGGAAGGCGCTTGCTCCGCAGCTCCCAGGCGCGGTCTCCAGGGCGCTGGGGCACGTGTAGGGGTGGGGAGAAGCCCCGTGGGCGCCTGTGTAGCTAAGGTCGGGGCGCTTTTCCCTGCATTATCACTGCTCGCTGCCGGGGGCCCCGCGACCAGCAGCCACCGAGTGTCTGCGTGTTGTCCCCGCTGGGTGAACTGAAGGGAAGGTGATAAAGGCGCCAACTGTGGAAGGGGAGGCTTTGGGGGGTGCGGTGGGAGTATCTACCCCCCCACCCCGCTTAGGTGGCTTATCTGACCCCAGACAGGATGAGGCCGCTCTAGGGGGAGGATGGGGCCGGGGCGGGGGGAGGCCTCCACTCTGACACCTTTCTGCTGTTGGACTATTGACCCCCTGCTCCCCCAGGCACCTCTTACCTCTGGGCTGCTGGCTAGCAAAAGAGGGGAGCAGGGGGGCTAAGGCAACTGCCTCCTTTCAAGACCCCTTCCTGTTCCTACCCCAGGACCCGCCTGTGTGTGAGGCCCCTCAGAACTTATGCAGGGGAAAAGGAAGCCTCCACCAGCCAGACAGAGCTGCCATGCTATCAGACGGTTCCTATATAACGTTTATTTCTGGAAGTTAAAGTAGATACAACAATATACCAAAAAAAAAAAAAAAAAAAAAAAGACAAAAAACCCCACAATAATATAAATTTTTACACTATGAAGTACACATTGGAATTTGAATGCAGTGGCCAGGACAGCAGCTTATAAACCACCTTATAGGTAGGTAAGCAACCCATGGAATTCCCTGGGCTGGGCTGGGGATGGGCAGGGGGCAGTGGACAGGAAGCGGGCAGGGCCTGAGGACCATTCTTTTAGGGGCCAGAACAAGGCTGGGCTCCTCTCAGAACTTTTGCTACAATCAGAGTTAAGACCAGACACATATGCTACCTAAGGCCATGAACTTGACAATATCTGCTCCAGAGAAGCCCAAACCCTTGCCCTAGGTCCCTATGATTTAAACCCAATGGTAAGCCCAAGTCTCACCTTCCTAAATATTCCCTCAGTTTATCAGTTAAGCTTATTAAGTACTGAAGAGAGCTGCTGGAGAAGCAAGAGCTCTACATGACACATCAGCTGTGTCCAGGCAGGAGGACTGGGGCAAGCCCTCCCTGCTCATCTCAGAGAAGGTCCTTTCCCACCTCATTCAGAGACCAGCTAATTGGATCTAACAAACAGAATTCCATAGAAACTCTGACAGCTAAGGCAAGGTAGTTTTCAGTCGCTAAATCCGGCCATGCCTCTGGGTCAGAGGTGACCCACCTAGCATATGCTAAGTGTTCCCATAGGCACAGGAGAGGCGAGCTGATGGGGGGCAGGCAGGGAGGCCCTCTAGCTGTTCTGCCTCACCTGTGGGGCCCCAGCAGGGAGGAGAGAGTCACCAGCCTCAGAGGGAGGCCAAGTATACACCCTGGCACAAGGGCAGACTCAAGTTTATCAGTAAGCCTTTGCCCTGCATGAACTGAGTGAAGACGCCATTCCAAGTGCCGCTGGAAATCACCAAGAAACTGGGCTAAGAACCATTCCCTGAGCTCAACCAGACACAGCGCTGGGGCCGCATAGTCTGTCTGCATCATGTTCAACCTGTAACTCTCTCCCTCTTCTTCCATGAGGTCCTGAGACCAGGATTCCTAAAACAAACATGACGAGGGACCTGTAGACACTAGAGGAGACATGCCACTAGCAGGGTCAGGGGGACGGGGGTCGGGAGGGCGCGGCAGGAAGGAAGCCAGAATCAGAAGTATCCCAGCCCTGATAAGGCACCCACAGAAACAGCCTCGCCTCTGAAACAGCAGATCAGGTCCAGGGAGAAAAGGAGTCAAGGTTGTGAGCACCCTCTGCCCTGCCTTACCCACTAAAGGCCAATACATTACAAGGGAAAATAAAAGTCTATTTATAAAAAAAGTCTAAAATGCTTGGGTTCTCCTTAAACCTTCTTCTTTCAACACCAAAGGCCAGGCTGCAGCTTCAGATGTCTTTTAAGGGTTTGACCTGAAGCCTGTTTCAGGGATTATATAAATTATCAGCCTGAAGAAAGCTGAATGCTAAAAGCACCAAGGAGGCGGTTAACTGAAGCTTCTCTCTCTCTCTTTTTTTTTTTTTTTTTTTGAGATGGAGTCTCTCTCTGTCACCCAGGCTGGAATGCAGTGGCGCGATCTCGGCTCACTGCAACCTCTGCCTCCTGGGTTCAAGCAATTCTCCTGCCTCAGCCTCCCGAGTAGCTAGGATTACAGGCACATGCCACCATGCCTGGCTACTTTTTTGTACTTTTAGTGGAGATGGGGTTTCATCGTGTTAGCCAGGATGCTCTCAATCTCCTGACCTCGTGATCCACCCACCTCAGCCTCCCAAAGTGCTGGGATTACAGGCGTGAGCCACCATGCTCGGCCTGAAGTTTCTTAAATACAGAAAGGCTATGCTGATACAGTGTTTTTTGCCCTTTAATTGTTCTTATTTCTTAATTTAAAAAGAAACCTAGGGCTTAGATAATCCTACCTTCTATTTGGATGTCAGCAAGGTTAAAAAGTGCAATGCCAGAAGTATGTGGCTACAGGTGGCCTGTGGCATTTGCTTATAGGATCAGGCAGAAGGATGCCGCGGGCACCAGGAGGCACTTGTCTAAGAACAACAACAACAAGAAGAAGCTGCTGAGAAAGGAGGGCAGGGACAAAACAACACAAGACATTTCCTTTTTCTCCCTCTAGCCACCCCCCTGCCACATCCCCTGATCATGGGTCTCAGAGAACACATCCTTATTTGCATTTAGATAAAAGCATATCACCCACATTCACTCATTTCTCTATTTTAAAAAGTGCCCAGATTGCTCAAAGATAGCAGAAGTAGGAGATTAAAAAAAATCTGGAACCACAAAGTTAGTAGTTTCAGATGATCTGGGGTTTGGCTGCGTGAGGGGTGGCGGAACGCAGGTAGGCGCCTCAGACGTATCTTTCTGCAGCTTCCGTTCTCAGCTCCTCACATGGGGGAGGTAGCGCACTCCGAGGTCAACTCCATGTCAAAGGTAAGGGACTCTGGAGGGACAGACAGGGAAAAGGGTTTAGTTGTCCACCCTCTGCAACTGGCAGGGCACACCCTTAGCCCTTCAGAGGAAGGGGCTCAAGCTACCACTGCTATCCAATCTCCTGCCCCTTAAAGCCCAGGGATGGTCAAAAAAGCCAGATTTACTCTCCTCCCTAGAGGACCCTACCTCTGGAAGGGCCCTTTCTCCTTCTTCCCTTAACTGATTCCCAGATCTCTACATTTACAGAAGATCTAAGGCTGTCTTTGGCTCTTCTGCCCTTGATCACTATTTAATTCAGGAGCCCCGAGTCACACGTGGCCACCAAGCATTTGAGATTTGGTTTGTCCAAACCGAGCTGTGCTGTGGCTGTCAAAAGCCCACTAGATTTTAAAGACTTATAGGAAAGAAAAAAATGAAAAAAGAAAAAGATCTCAACTTTTTCTTTTGGTTTAGTTTTGTTTTTTTGAGATGGAGTCTTACTCTGTCACCCAGGCTGGAGTACAGTGGCACCATCTCGGCTCACTGCAACCTCCATCTCCAAGGCTCAAGGGATCCTCCCATCTCAGCCTCCTGAGTAGCTGGGATTACAGGCATGCACCACCATGCCTGGCTAATTTTTACATTTTTCGTAGAGATGGGGTCTCTCATCCTGTTGGCCAGGCTGGTCTCGAACTCCCGACCTCAAGTGAGCCACCCACCTCGGTCTCCCAAAGTGCTGGGATTACAGGCATGAGCCACCGCACCCAGCCTCAACGTTTTCTTAAATGTTGAATTGACAGTATGTTGGATTTACGGGGTTAAATAAAATATATCGTAAAAATTAACTTCGTGGGTTTCCAATGTGGCTGCTAGAGGGTTTATACTTGCACATGTGGCATTCGTGCCATTCCTACTGGAGAACAATGCTCTAGAACCTCCTACCGTTCCGAGTGACCAACTCTCGGTTGTGTACATGCGAGCGTCGCTCAAAAGGGGACCAACTTCCCTCAGAGGAACAACATCTGTCAACCAAATACTCACCAAACTGCCCTCCCGCTGAGGGTTCAGCACCTTCACCATTATTTCCAAACTGCATCAATGAATCTAAAGTGCGGGGGGACATCGGCAGGTCAATGGTATTGCTGCAGGTCGTTCTGTAGGAAATGGGGGGCAGCAGGAGGGGAAAGTGGGGGTTGACAAGACACAATGGAAAAAAAAAAGAACAAAACACACACACACAAGCCATCAAACTCTGGTCTCCAACAGAAAAATAAAAGCTCAAGCTTTTTAAACACACAAGGTCACTTTGAGTACTAAACATAGCCCAGGGGCTTCCAACCCTTGGCAGATGAAATCTCACCCAGTGTCCTATTCCCAGGGATAACTGAGGATATTAGAAATAAAGGCAAAATTGGGAAAGGAAGCCACTTACGGTGTCACACAGATAAACTTGGTCTTCAGGTATGGGGCAGCACCTGGGATGAACAAAACCAGTTTTCTTAAGGTGACTTCACATTCAGTAAGCAGAGCCGGAGGAAGCCAGCTGCCTCAGCAGGACCAATTTGAAACTCACTCCATCCTCATGCAGATTGTCTGGAAAGCCCCATCTGCCCCTCAGGTTGCCCGCCCTCATCTTTACTATTTGATATTCTAGGTACTAGCAGCTTTGAACTTCAATTCTTTGCACAAAGCTGTGCTGAGCTGCAGAGACTTTTCAGCATAACCCTTTCCCACCTGAGCCTAGACTAATGCCAACCTTGCGTTCATTCTTTCCTTAGATTATGTAAAAGTTTACAGCCTCCATGTAGTCTGAGGATTCTATTCTGGCTGGTCCTATCTCTTAGGTAACTTCTCTGCATGCAGGAACCGAGCCTGTGTAGTCTTTGCATGGTGTCCAGCCTAGATACCAACATCACCCAGTCTATAAGAGAACATGGAGACAGCTAATGCTTGTAGTTCCAAAGCCAAAGGTTATACCTCCTATTCCTACCAGCACTCATCTGGCCTCTACCACATTTTTGGATGAGGGCATGAGTAACTTTCTACTTGGATAAATACATCAATCAAAAAGCACCAAAGAGAATGACTTTGTAGAGTAGTTCAATTGATTCAAATAGAAGACCAGAGACCTGGGTCCCGGCACATCTTCAATAGCTGAGAGACTTGGAACAAGGCATAGTCTCTTTTTTTGGTGCTAGTGGTGGTGGTTGTTTTTTGAGACAGAGTCTCACTCTGTTGCCCAGGCTCGAGTGCAGTGGCACAATCTCGGCTCACTATAACCTCCCCGTCCTGGGTCAAAGCAATCTCCTGCCTCAGCCTCCCAAGCAGCTGGAACTACAGGCAGCACCATCATGCTCGGCTAATTTGTCTTTTTTTTTTTTTGAGACGGAGTTTTACTCTATTGCCCAGGCTGGAGTGCAGTGGCACGATCTCAGCTCACTGCAATCTCTATCTCCTGGGTTCAAGTGATTCTCCTTCCTCAGCCTCCCGAGTAGCTGGGATTATAGGCACCCACCACCATGCCTGGCTAGTTTTATTTTTTTGTAATCTTAGTAGAGACAGGGTTTCACCATGTTGGCCAGGCTGGTCTTGAACTGACCTCAGGTGATCCACCCGCCTTGGCCTCCCAAAGTGCTGGGATTAGGCGTGAGCCACCACACCCAGAATAATTTTTGTGTTTTGAGTAGAGACAGGGTTTTGCCATGTTAACCATGCTGGTCTCGAACTCCTGACCTCAAATGATCCACCCAGCTCGGCCTCCCAAAATGCTGGGATTACAGTTATGAGCCATCACACCCAGACTTGGCCGCAACGCCCAGCCCATGTTTTTATGTATAAAATAAGAGGGAGGAGGAAGAAAAGGTGCCAATTTTCTATGAGCTTTGTCATTTATAATTATTCTTCTACAGTTAGAAATGAGATGATGGGAATAAACTGAATTTTAGATGCTGAATGCTTATATCAAGAGGTCGAGGAACCTCACAGACACTGGCAGGAAATCTGGGGAATTCAGGTGAACAAACTGTTGAGAAGGCATGGGGCAGGGAAGGGTGAGCTGTGAACAGCACAGTCATAAAACACGAGGCTTACAGAGAACCTGAGGGACAGGAAAGCATGATGACCGTGTGAAAGAAGGCACTGCAGAGCGGCTCTTGGGCTACCCTTTGAGCTTACTTTTGGCCAATAAACTGATCTACTGAGGCAGGGCTCCAGTGTCCTATAAATCCAATCGTTTTGGCCCAGCCCTCACGGAGGTGACACCCTAGACAGAAAAGGATTTAATTCTCCAGCGATCAAGATAGCTGAGGCTGGGCACAGTGGCTCACGCTTGTAATCCCTGCACTTTGGGAGGCTGAGTTGGATGATCACTTGAGGTCAGGAGTTTAAGACCAGCCTGGCCAACATGGCGAAACCCCATCTTTACTGAAAATACAAAAATTAGCTGGGCGTGGTGGTGCGACTGTAATCCCAGCTACTCAGGAGGCTGAGGCAGAAAAATCACTTGAACCCGGGAGGCAGAGGCTGCAGTGAGCTTAGATCAAGCCACTGTACTCCAGCCTGGATGACAGAGACTCTCAAAACAAAAACAAAAACAAGGCCGGGCTCAGTGGCTCAAGCTTGTAATCCCAGCACTTTGGGAGGCCAAGGAGGGAAGATCACTTGAGGTCAGGAGTTTGAGACCAGCCTGGTGAAACCCTGTCTCTACTAAAAATTAGCTGGGCATGGTGGCCTGTGTCTGTAATCCCAGCTACTCAGGAGGCTGAAGCACGAGAATCTCCTGAACCTGGGAGATGGAGGTTGCAGTGAGCTGAGATCTCAACACTGCACTCCAGCCTGGGGGATAGAGCCAGACTCAGTTTCAAAAAACAAAGATAACTGAGAAAAATGCCTTCATCTGTGGCTTTCTACAAGGTTGTAAATGTACTTTATCTAATTTGTAAGTGGCTCAGAACCTCTCCCTCAAGCAGAAGGAAATGCCCTGTGGGCTTCCAGTAGAGGAGGAAGAGAGAAGAGTCCCGGGAGGATAATTATCTTTAAGACTCTCACACCATAATACTCTTGTGATGGAAAGAGAAGAAATGGTCACATGTTCACCTTCCTGAAGGTGCCCATTTTATAATACAAGGACACCCCCCCACAACCATGCCCCTCAGGGCACACTCCTTTCAGTGAGACAGGCAAATTACTCAAGTAATTAGTTCTTTTCTCCTGATAAATGCCTTGCCCCTCAGCAAGGCAGGCAAATTACTCAAGTAATTAGTTGTTTTCTCCTGATGAGTGCCTTGCCCCTGAGGAAACTGGGCAGGAAAGGACCTGGCCTCCCAGCCCACAGGAAGCGCAATGGTAATGGAGGATGCAGCCTCAGACTGGGAGGTGGGAACTTAAAAGCAGCCCTGGGACCCCAATGTCTTTTGCAGAAGGAACAAAGAGCAGTGTGGCTGAGGCTGATAAACAGATCTCCCAACTGAAACACACGTGGAAAGAGAGATAGGCGGCAGACAGGAAGTGAGTGAAACTCCTATAGCGTGAACAAGACTCAGGACCAGAATGAGGGAGAAAGGCAACTGTCAGTTAGCTCCAACTCCCTCTTCAAAGCCCCATTCTGCCCCACCCCAAGAAATTCCTCAGAAGGAATTCCTAGGAAAAAGTAGGAGGGAAGTTGGTGGGTTTCTGTGTGTGTGCTACTTGGACAAAAATAGCTTTTTCAACAGTAACGTGGGCAGGGAGTCAACCGTAAAAAATCACGTTAAAGAGCCCATCATTAGGCCAGGTGCAGTAGCTCACGCCTATAATCCCAGCACTTTGGGAGGCTGAGGCGGGAGGATCACCTGAGGTCTGGAATTCGAGGTCAGTCTGGCCAACATGTCGAAACCCCTTCTCTGCTAAAAATCCAAAAATTAGCCGGGCGTGGTGGTGGGCACCTGTAATTCCAGCTACTCGGGAGACCGAGGCAGGAGAATTGCTTGAACCAGGAGGCAGAGGCTGCAGTGAGCTGAGATCCCACCACTGCACTCCAGCTTTGTAATTACAAAAAGTTAGAGAAAACAAAGAATGGCAAATCAGAGACCCCCATGAGGATCTGCGCAAGGAACCCAGAGAGTCAAAGCAACAAGTGCTGAAAGGCAGCAGACGGGGCTGCCCTCCACACTGAGGCCAGCTCCAGAGATTACAGTTTTGTTTTGTTTTTTCTTTCTTTTTTTTTTTTTGAGATGGAGTTTCACTCTTGTTGCCCAGGCTGGACACCGCAACCTCCGCCTCCCAGGTTTCAAGTGATTCTCCTGCCTCAGCCTCCCGACTAGCTAGGATTACAGGCGTGCACCACCATGCCTGGCTAATTTTGTGTTTTTAGTAGAGATGGGATTTCTCCATGTTGGTCAGGCTGGTCTCGAACTTCTGACCTCAGGTGATCCGCATGCCTCAGCCTCCCAAAGTGCTCGGATTATAGGCGTTAGCCACCTTGCCTGGCCTGTTTTGTTTTTTTTCTTTTCTTTTCTTTTTTTTGTAGAGGGGTCTTACTATGTTGCCAGGCTGGTTTTGAGCTCCTGGCCTCAATTGATCCTCCTGCTTCAGCCTCCCAAAGTGGCAGGACTGCAGGTGTGAACCACCACGCCCAGCTGAGATTACAGGTTTAATGTAAAATAATACTTTTAATTTCTTTTTTATTTGTGAGACAAGGTCTTGCTCTGTCACCCAGGCTGGAGTGCAGTGGAATAATCATGGCTCACTGCAGCCTCAACCTCCTGGGCTCAAGCAATCCACCCACCTCAGCCTCCTAAGTAGCTAGGACTACAGGCACAAACCACCACCCCTGGCTAATTAAAAAAAAAAATTTTATGGTCTCACTATGTTGTCTAGGCTGGTCACAAACTCCCAGGCTCAAGTGATCCTCCTGCCTGGGCCTCCCAAAGTGCTAGGACTACAGGCATGAGCCACTGCACCCAGCTAAAATAATTTATATGTAACATATAAATACATATCCTCTTACACATTAAAAAATACCTTATTTGCAATAGTTGCACATTCTACATACCGATCCCTTGCCCTCCACCCAGTCACTGTCTTCCCCTTCAAACATGATGCTCCCAGCTCTTCTACTCTGGTGTAAACCATTCTCCCATGCTGCTAATAATCGTTTCCTCCAGAAAGCCTTTCTTCAGCCCACCTGCCTGCCACACTGACATGGTTCAGTGACAGGCAAAAAGCGGTACACTGGGCTAAAACCCGTGCTCCAACCTTCCAGCGTCTACAGAAGCACTCTGCCAGCTAGGCATCCTGTTAACGAAGAACTGTCTTCACTTTCTCTTCTCATGTTTCAGGCATGTTTTGGGGTACGTATGTGTATTAATCCCTGCTTTATTTTTATTATTGATGCAGTGTCTCACTATCAGCTAGGCTGGAGTGCAATGGCACGATCACCGCTTACTACAGCCTTGAACTCCTGGACTCAGGTGATCCTCCCACCTCAGCCTCCCAAGTAGCTATGACTACAAATGCGCGCCACCAGACCCGGGTAATTTTTTTGTATTTTTTGTAGAGAGGAGGTTTCGCCATGTTGCCCAGGCTGTATCCCCTCTTAAGACTAGTGTACTCTCGTAAAGCAGGGGCTGCACTAGTCTAAGTGATTCTGATTCTCCTCTCGAATCCCATCGGTCACCCCCAGAAAAGCACTCACAACAGTGTGTTCCCATAGGAGAAATAATGATCCCCCAGGTTATTCAGGCATTTGCCTGTCTATCCTCCAAGGATCCTGAAATTTCCAACTTTTCCCAAAAATTAAATGCCAGGAACATGGAAAATCAACAACTACCTGGGTCAGCTTCAGGATGCTCCTGGCTCTCTGGCCGACAATACTTTCCGAATGCCTCCTCCTTGGGAATGTCAGGGTAGAGATAGACCAGCGGAGAGACCAGGATATTGGTAGCATCCATGATCTTATAGCCCATGATGATTTCAGCAAATGACATGTTGTTCAGCTGCTGCTTGGTGTATGGTTCCACTGACTGGATCTGGGTCTTACCTGTCATGGGATGTGGGAATGAAAGATCATGGAACCTACAGCTAGGTAATCTCAGAGAAAAGGGCCCATTTTTATTTCCTCTAAGGGGAAAAGACGTAAGCCACCCTAGTGTGTTGAGACCCGGAATCTCCTGTCCAGTGACCTGGTACGGTGGAAATGTTTCAGGCTGGCTTCTAATTTAGAAGAGGCTGCCAGCTGGGTCAAAGGCAATAAACTTGAATGTAACTACTTGCATAAGATATATTAACAGGATAAGTAGGAAAAAGGATGAAGAATAAAATTTAAATTGCAAATTTCTCAACCAACAGCCACTGGAGGAAGCAAAACAAAAGCAAACCAATGCTTCAGCTGGAAGGGTTTAGAAGTCACCTCAATGTGTCTGAGTGAGGCAGGGAGTCGGGGCCATCTCCACCCACCAGGGGGCAGTAGGTGCCTGGAACTAGCAGCGGTGATGAGGCCCCGGCAGCCGCCAGCAGGTGGGGTAGGTGGGAGCCTCACTTACCGCTGATGTCCTTCTCCACCCAAGTGAAAGTGACGCCGCCTTCTTTGCTGCTTTCACTGAACCTTAGCAGGAAGGTGCCTGGAGGCTTGGTGCTAAGGATGGCCCGCTCCCTCTCCTTACTGATAAAGCCCATGATGTACCTGAAGCCAAGAGGAGGAAGTGTTGTTATTGCTAACAGGGCAGCCATCCACTGCCACTGGCTTGCCGAGAACAGGGGACTTGGTTCCACCTGTGCACACTCTGTCCGACCTACCCTTCGTTCCAAAGGGCCAGGATGTACTTTTTCACAAGGTCAATGATATTGTCCAGCCAGACCCAGAAGGAAAAGCCCTTGCCAGCCATGTTTTCCTGGAGAAAAGAATAACGGGAAGCCAAGTCTACCACCACGTCAGCCTTTCCCTTCCTGGGGCACAGTGTACCACCCAAATCCTCAGGCCTGTCTACCCGCTGGCAGGTCCTACTGGCTGCTGGATCAAGAGTTCAGGCCTTCAAGCCAGAGCCCTCCACGACAGCCGTGCAGGTGAGTACTCCCATTCCCAAGAGGATTTAACAAGATTGCTTACTTTGCAAAACTTAGCCCATGTGATCTGACACCCTGAATAATTCACACCAGGTCCTGAAGGAAAAGAAAAAGAATGAAGTAGTACATTTTCAGCTTGGAGTCAAGATGTTATTTCTTTCTTTTTTTTGAGACAGAGTCTCACTCTGTCACCAGGCTGGAGTGCAGTGATGCAATCTCAGCTCACTGCAACCTCCGCTTCCCAGGTTCAAGTGATTCTCCTCCCTCAGTCTCTTGAGTGGCTGGGACTACAGGCATGCGCCACCACACCCGGCTAATTTTTATATTTTTAGTAGAGATGGGGTTTCACCATGTTGGCCAGGATGGTCTCGATCTCTTGACCTTGTGATCCGCCCACCTCAGCCTCCCAAAGTGCTGGGATTACAGGCATGAGCCACCAAGCCCGGCCTGTTATTTCTTAAAACAGAACACACACACATTGGTCCCACAATGGACCACGAAACCACTGGCGTTCACATATTGGAAGGTGGCTGCTGTTGTGTGTGTGCACACATGAGGACAAACACACTGCCATCATCTGACCCATCTTTGTTGCTGGGTAGCCCAGCAGGGATAGAGGGTGATGTAACAAGTGCCCCTGCTCTTCCCAGCCTTGGGTGGGGGGCTGGGGACCAGCAGCAGCACTCACTAACAAGCTGACATCTGGTGTCAGACAGGTGTATTTGGTGGCAACAGCTTTATTAGGATAAAGCTACTTCTAGCCCAGGTAGCACATAAAATATTCCACTACTTCTTTTTTAGAAACTAGCCTATAGTCGGCCAGGCGCGGTGGCTCATGCCTGTAATCCCAGCACTTTGGGAGGAAAAGGTGGGCGAATCACGAGGTCAAGAGATCGAGACCATCCTCACCAACATGGTGAAACCCCATCTCTAGTAAAAATACAAAATTAGCCTGGTGTGGTGGCGCATGCCTGTAGTCTGAGCCATGCGGGAGGCTGAGGGAGGAGAATCACTGCAACCCGGGAGGCGGAGGTTGCAGTGAGCCGAGATCACGCCACTGCACTCCAGCCTGGCAACAGAGCAAGACTCTGTCTCAAAAAAAAAAAAAAAAAAAACCCACAAAAAACTGGCCTATAGTTAATTAAAGAAATGGATGGGGAATAAGAAGAAAAAAAAGAAGAAATGGATGGGGAATATCAAGCCTTTAGCTCTACTTTCCAAAACACACTTAAAAGATCTTCTAAGGTTAGATGGAGTGGTACCCTGGAAGGGTGAGTGAGACAGCAACCAGGAGAAAAGAAATCTACCTCCCACCTCAAAAATTATCAACCTGACTGCAAACTGCCTCTGCACCCTGACTCCCCAACCTGATGGAGGCCCTGTTTCCTGGCCCCAGCACAGTGACTTGCTCAGGAAACATGACCTAATGATCAATAGACATGGCCCAAATGAGCAGCCCTATGGGCCAGATCCCTTTTCTTTTTTTGATTATTTTTTTTTCTTTTTTTTTCACCCACAGCATGAAAATGGACAGATCCCTTTTCTGAGCAGGTGGGAGGGAGGAGGGGTGAAAATGCGAACCCAAGAGTTTCTCTGCCAGTGTAGTCAGCTGCTCGATGCTCAGTCCTCGCTTGGTGGTGGAGGAGAATTGCCAGCTCAGGACCTCGGCCACTTGATCCCACGTTCCAATTGGGGGCTTGGTAAAAAAGTTCA
This sequence comes from Cacajao melanocephalus, assembly GCA_963573385.1. Taxonomy (NCBI): domain Eukaryota; kingdom Metazoa; phylum Chordata; class Mammalia; order Primates; family Pitheciidae; genus Cacajao; species Cacajao melanocephalus. The sequence goes on along the minus strand of CAUYLG010063081.1, from coordinate 104,785 downwards.
CGTTCTATTGGAGAGAACACATTTGCTTGTTTAGATGAGCGATGGTGCTCACTGTCTCTACTAGGTACCCATAAGTTGCAGGAGATCCCGGGGCACCAACTAAAAGAGGGGGCACTAACCTTGGGGTTGTTGGTCAGCATGTTGTACCACAGGATGGACGCCCAAGCATTTGGCATCTGACAGATGTTGGAGATCACGACAACTGGCAAGGAGTGGGTCTGCGGAGGAAGTGGGGACTGAGTGGGGAGGCAGAGGGGCTCGCACAGCCTCAGAAATCTCTTCACCCGTGGACATGCCATAAGCCACACCTGCTGCCAACTCTAGGCAAGGAGTGTGACTGAGTCAGCTGAGTCAGCAATCAGAGTGGAAAGAATGCCCACCATGGCCACAGGGCTTGGGCTACTGTCGGAACATACCAGTCCCTTGTAAAACCTGACTTGCTCACAGCCTGACTCAGAGTCCACAGATTGCCCCATTTTTAAGACCCTGAAGGCAATCTGCAAGACTTGAATCTGTTATCTTCACATGAAACAGAGGTCTCAGGAATCAAAGACCAGGATTCCTGCTTTTTTAGGTATATCTTAATTTAAAAATCAAGAAAGTTGGGAAAAGATAATGTCATTGCCATGATTTTCTGTATACTAAACACACTGGCTGCTATGACTCTTGTGCCCAAACTTTGTAAAGTCAGCTCTAATCAATTTCTTTCTTTCTTTTTTTTTTTTTTGAGACAGAGTCTTGCTCTTGTTGCCCAGGCTGGAGTGCAATGGTATGATCTCGGTTCACTGCAACCTCAGCCTCCCAGGTTCAAGTGACTCTCCTGCCTCAGCCTCCTGAGCAGCTAGGATTACAGGCGCCTGCCATGACGGTCAGACTAATCTCGAACTCCTGACCTCGTGACCCACCAGCCTCGGCCTCCCAAAGAGCTGGGATTACAGGCATGAGTCACTATGCCCAGCCAATCAATTTCTAAATACAGATTTTTACATCAACTGAGTATACACACACCTCCTGAGCACTCAAGCAAGACTTCATTCTCAGATGGGATGCCAAGGATTTTTTTGGAGAAAAGTAAGCAAAAATAAACACAGTGTTAAGCAAACAATAATCATTCCACCTTCTCTTGTAAAAATCCTGCTGGAAGTTTTTGTCCTGAGTCACCGCTGCATGTAGCCTCTCACCGATTCTACTGCAGAACTCACCTCTAGGTCAATCTTGAGGCCTTGGTGATACACCTCTGTCTCAAAGGTGATCAGGTGCAGCTCCTCAGTCACAATCAGGGAAGCCTACAGTAACGAGAAGGACACTCTTAGGCCAGGTGTGGTGGCTCATGCTTGTAATCTCAGCACTTCGGGAGGCCAAAGCAGGAGGATTGCTTGAGCCCAGAAGTTCAAGCAAAACTCCATCTCTACACAAAATACAAAATAAGTAGCACAGCAAAACTCTATCTCTGCAAAAAATACAAGTTAGCTGGGAGTGGTGGCATGCACCTATAGCCCCAGCTACTTGAGAGGCTGAGGTGGGAGGATGGCTTGAGCCTAGGAGATGGAGGCTGCAGTGAGCTATGACTGTGCTACTTCATTTTAGCTGAGGTGACAGAGTGACACCCCATCTGAAAAAAAATTAAAATTGGCTGGGCATGGTTGCTCATGCCTAAAATCCCAGCACTTTGGGAGGCCGAGGCAGGCAGATCACCTGAGGTCGGGAGTTCGAGACCAGCCTGACCAACATAGAGAAACCCCATTTCTACTAAAATACAAAAAAAATTAGCCAGGTGTGGTGGCGGGTGCCTGTAATCCCAGCTACTCAGGGGGCTGAGGTGGGAAAATCACTCGAACCCAGCAGGCGGAGGTTGTGGTGAGCCAAGATTGCACCACTGTACTCCATCCTGGGCAACAAGAGTGAAACTCCATCTCAAAAATAAATAAATAAAAATTTAAAAAGAGAAGGATGCCTTTCCTCAGAGAGAATGGCATTCAGTACTAGCAGCCACGCCAGGGAAAGTGACATGCCAAGCCTCACCACACCAAGAAGGGTAGGCCACCAGGTGGCCACAAACTGCCAGAGACACAACTTGCTCGGCACTTAACTCTCTTCAACACGAAGAACCTCCAATGCTATGATCCTCAACCTAATCCTTTCCTCAGTTTGTATTATAACAGTACATAGATCCAATCGGTTATTTGTAAATTATGTAAGGCACAAAGAATAACAAAACAATGTGAAGCCACCATGCAATTTAAGGAAAAGGCCATCACTCCTGAAATTCTCTGGATGCCCTTCCCAAACCCCATCCCCTTCCCTCCTCCCTCAGAAATAACTATTTTGTCTTTTGAGTTTATCATTTCCTAGCCTTTTTTTTTTTTTTTTTTTTTTTACAGTTTTACCATATTTGTTTCTCTAATTAATGTGGGCATTGTTTAGTGACTCTTACACACATGGACTCCAATGTATTCTTTTGTGATTCACTTTTCACTCAATGTGAAATGAATGCAACATGGTTATTATGTGTATCTGCAGTGTATTCCTTTTCACAGCTGTGTAGTATTCACTTGCATGTCTGAACCACAAATCATTATTCATTCTAGTGCTGATGGATATTTATTTGGGTTGCATTTAGAGCTTATAATCAGGCTGCTCTGCACTTTATACATATTTCCTGGTACATATATGCAAAGATTTCTCTGTTGTTGAATCCTGGAATGGCACTGTTGGTTTACAGGGTATATTCATTTTTATACTGCCAAAGTGACTATAACAATGTCTTACATCAGTATGGCAACCTTATTTTAAATAAGAGTTACTAATGAATTCTCAGAAATTGAATTTTAGGCCAGATGCAGTGGCTCATGCCTGTAATCCCAGCACTTTGGGAGGCCGAGGTGGGCAGATCACAAGTTCAGGAGTTCAAGACCAGCCTGACCAATATGGTGAAACCCTGTTTCTACTAAAAATACAAAAATTAGCTGGGCGTGGTGGCGTGCGCCTGCAGTCCCAGCTACTCGGGAGGCTGAGGTAGGAGAATCGCTTGAACCTGGGAGGCAGAGGTTGCAGTGAGTCAAGATCACACCACTGCACTCCAGCCTGAGCGACAGAGCGAGACGTTGTCTCAAAAAAAAAAAAAAAAAAAGAAATTGAACTCTAATTCATTTTTAATACTTTTTCTGATTATAAAAGTAACATATTCAGTTTAAAATGCAAATATCACAGAGACAGTTTAGAATAGCCATGGATACTGACAGCAGCACTAATACATAGCAATGCTGGGTGTATATTCCTCCAGAATTTCTTAATATACATATGAATGCACATAAGACTGTAGTGTATTTTTAAAACACATACACTGATACTATTCAAATTATTTTACATTTTGCTTTTCTAAATATGTCATGTACATTTTCTCATATCATTGCATACAGGCTACTTCACTCTACTGTCAAGTAAAATTCCACATTTTTTAAAAAGACTGCTATGTTTCATTTTATTTACTTATTTTTGAGACAGAGTTTCACTGTTGCCCAGGCTAGAGCACAGTGGCAAAATCTTGGCGCACTGCAACCTCCACCTCCCAGGTGCAAGCCATTCTTATGCCTCAGCCTCCCCAGTAGCTGGGACTACAGATGCACACAACAATGCCAGCTAAGTTTTGTATTTTTAGTAGAGACGCGGTTTCACCATGTTGGCCAAGATGGTTTCGATCTCCTGACCTCAAGTGGCCAGCCTGCCTCGGCTTCCCAAAGTGCTGGGATTACAGGTGTGAGCCACTGCACCTAGCTAGGACTGCTCCATTTTAAAGAGGAAGAATTGTTCAGGGGACAAATGTGAGAAAAAGAACAGGGTGTCACAATTTAAAAAAATTACTAAACTAGCTTTCGGTCCTATTTACCTTTTTTTATTAAAAAAAATTAAAATTATTCTTGACACTAAGAATCCAACAATTGAATCAATGAAAGGCAGAAAATAAGGGGGATAAAGAACAAGATGGGTTTTTGTTTGTTCGTTTATTTACTCTTTTCCTAAGCAAGCTAACAAAAGGTGGTCATTTATTTTGAAGTTTAGCTCGCGACTGTTGCTTTTAAACCCTCTATCCTACCTCAGTGAGAGAGAAAAATGGGACACTGAGAATGGAACCAAGCAGTGTCAGCTGCAGGATCTGGAAGGGGAATTTGGAAAGCCCCAGGCAAGGTGGAAAGCTACTTTATAACACATGGGTGTGGAGAACGACTCAGCAAGGGACTTTCCACTTCTCCTTAAGGAGGAGTCAACTCCCAGATATTCATGGAAATGCTCCAAGCCAGAGAACGCCATGGCACATGGAATTTCTGATCAGGTCACTTTGGCCCGCAATGGCTTTTCGGAATTAACTACAGCTGAAAGGACAGGTTGATGTTTCTAATTCTGGGTAATAGGAAGGGTCTTTTCCCCTCTCTCCCTCAAGGAAAACACCCCCAACAAAACTTACATCACAGTTGGCTCGGCCCCCATTTCCACATCTCTGCTCCCTCAGGGTCTGCAAGGAAAGAAAAGGCCAGGTGTTCCGTGAGGCTCTCCCCAGCGCTCTCCCTCAGCCAGAGGCCCTGTGTGAGGGGAGCTCCTCCCACATACCAAGTGTTTGAATTCTGCAGAGAGGCTCCCGTTGTTGGACTCTTCCATGTTCATCACTTTGGTGTTCGTGCCCAGAATGTTAAATTTCCGGGATCTGAATCGCAGGAGAATAGTCAGCCATGTAGGTGACCAAGTATAAAGTCAGGATAAAGTTAGGTTAAACAGAACAAAAGGAAGCCTCTAGGTGGAACTTACCCTCTGAGAGCTGCCACATCCCCAGAGTCTCTGTAAGAACACATACCGTTGTCAGTAAAACCGGGTCCATATTTCTTCAAAAAGCCTACTTTGACCACCTGTTATTTACTCTCCTGAAAACATCTCTGTGCTCCTGGCATTTCTATAAACTATTTAGTTATAGTTTATCAGTGCATCATAACACCTTTGCATAGTAGGCACAGTTGGTTGCCTCCCCACAGGAAGGGGAACCTGTGTTTCACATTGCATATGTATTTATTAAACCTCCCACCTTTGTCAACTCCCTTATTTCATTATTTTCCAGTTCATTGCCATGAAATTTCCAGATAATCATATCAACTAAAAATAAGTATCCATTTTCTCTTTTCTAATGTATTCAAAGGGTATGTGTATCTTACATCCTGAAAGGTATTATGAAATTTTGAGTGTTCCATTATATGGTAAAGTGTGGAACAATTTAAAAAAAAAAAAAAGGCTGGGCACAGTGGCTCATGTCTGTAATCCCAGCACTTTGGGAGGCCAAGGCCTCCCAAGGTCAGGGGATCAAGGTGGATCCCAAGGTCAGGGGATCAAGGTGGATCACAAGGGGATCAAGAATATCCTGGCCGACATGGTGAAACCCTGTCTCTACCAAAATACAAAAAAAAAAAAAAATTAACTGGGTGTGGTGGCATGCACCTGTAGTCCCAGCTACTTGGGAGGCTGAGGCAGGGGAATCGTGGCTTGAACTCGGAGGCGAAGGTTGCAGTGAGCCAAGATCGTGCCACTGCACTCCAGCCTGGTGACAGAGCAAGACTGCGTCTCAAAAAAAAAAAAAACTACTCTTTCCACACGCTATGTATGGAAAGAATATATAACAACATTTTAATCAGCGACAAACTGCATATATGACAGCGGTTCTATAAGACGATAATGGAGCTGAAAAATTCCTACTGCGTTGTGATGTGTGTTATGATTGCCTACAGTATGCAGCACGGTAACATACTGTACAGCTTTGCAGCCTACAAGCAGCAGGCTCTACCACATAGCGTAGGTGTGCAATAGGCTCTGCCACTCAGGTTTGTATAAGAACTATCTACTCTACAATGTTTGCACAACAAAATTGCCTAATGATACATTTTGCAGAACGTATCTCAGTTATTAACACATGATCTCAGTTTTATATATAAAATGCATGAATTATATGTACAAGTAAAACACTAAACAACAGCAACCACAAATCACACCTGTACCCTCAGCTTTGCGACTTTGTTCTGGCGCGTAAATGACAACGCACCCCAAGGCTTCTGTAAACTTTCGTCCACAAAAAAGATCTCTGAATAGAGTCTCGAGTTCAAATGATGCCTGTCACATGTTCTCATTTTTCTGTTCCTCATTTGAAAAAAAGAACTAAGACAGGAGTACTTACTTGTCAATGCACACTTTAATTTTAAGCTGGTAATTCAACTCAGGAAATTTGACCAGCAACCTATTTAAAAATAAATTATCCAATGAATAAAAAAGTCAGTAGACTCTCCCATAACCTTTTGTTGAAGAAATGTAAAATTCATAATTCTTCATTTCTCAGAGGTAATAGGCCAAGCTGTCTGTAATTATAGGCTCACATCTATAATCTCAGCACCGTGGGAGGCCAAACTCGGAGGACCACTTGAGCACAGGAGTCCCATAACAGCCTAGGCAACAAAGCGAGAGCCTGCCTTTATAAAAAATTTAAAAATTAGCGGGGTGTGGCAGCATGAACCTATAGTCCCAGTTACTCAGGAGGCTTGTGGCCAGGAGTTCAAGGCTGCAGTGAGACATGATCATGCTACTGCACTCCAGCCTGGGTGAAAGAGAGATCCTATCTCTCTCTTTTAAAAAAGTTAAAATAGGCCAGGCGTGGTGGCTCACACCTGTAATTCCAGCACTTTGGGAGGCCAGGGCAGACGAATCACCTGAGGTCAGCCTGACCAACATGGCTAAGCCTCGTCTCTACTAAAAATACAAAAATTAGCCGGGCATGGTGGAGTATGCCAGTCCAGCTACTCAGGGAGGCTGAGGCAGGAGAATCGCTTGAACCCAGGAGACGGAGATTGCAGTGAGCTGAGATGGCACCACTACACTCCAGCCTGGGTGACAGAGACTTCGTCTCAAAAAAATAAATAAATAAAATAAAATAAAGGCCGGGCATGGTGGCTCATACCTGTAATCCCAGCACTTTGGGAGGCCAAGGTGGGTGGATCACCTGATGTCGGGAGTTCAAGACCAGCCTGACCAACATGGAGAAACCCCATCTCTACTAAAAATACAAAATTAGGTGGGCACAGTAGCTCATGCCTGTAATCCCAGCTATTTGGGAGGCTGAGGCAGGAGAATCGCTTGGACTCAGGAGACGGAGATTGCAGTGAGCTGAGATCATGCCACTGCACTCCAGCCTGGACAACAAGAGCGAAACTCCATCTCAAAAAATAATAATAATAATAATAAAAAGAGGTGGGCTGGGCACAATGGGTGGCTCTTGCCTGTAATCCCAGCACTTTGGGAGGCCAAGGCAGGTGGATCACAAGGTCAGGAGTTCAAGACCAGCCTGGCCAACATGGTGAAACCCCGTCTCTACTGAAAATACAAAAATTAGCTGGGTGTGGTGGCATGTGCCTGTAGTCCCAGCTACTCAGGAGGCTGAGGCAGGAGAACTGCTTGAACCCAGGAGGCTGAGGCAGGAGAACTGCTTGAACCCAGGAGGCTGAGGCAGGAGAACTGCTTGAACCCAGGAGGGAGACATTGCAGTGAGCCGAGATAGTGCCACTGCACTCCAGCCTGGGTGACAGAGTGAGACTCTTGTCTCAAAAGTAAAAAACCTTCTTCACTTTCTAAATAAAAAAGTGAAAAACAATTCTTCACTTTTTTCTTAAAAAATTAAAAAGAGGTGAATAAATGACAATTCCAAATTCCTCCTTCAGCCAATGCCATCTTGATACTAAGTTGAGTATCAGGCCAGGAGCAGTGGCTCATGTCTGTAATCCCAGCACTTGAGGAAGCTTAGGCAGGAGGATCACTTGAGGCCAGGAGTTCAAGACCAGTCTAGCCAACACAGTGAAACCCCATCTCTAGCAAAAAATAACAAAATTAGCCAAGCATGGTGGTGTGCATCTGCAGTCCCAGCTACTCAGAAGGCTAAAGCATAAGAATCGCTTGAACCCAGGAGGTAGAGGTTGCAGTGAGCTGTGATCACGCCACTGCACTCCAGCCTGGGCGACACAGTGAGACCCTGTCTCAAACAAAAACAGAAGTTTAGCATCACCCCTTCAAGCCAAAGGTACTGAGAAAAAGTCTAAGAACAACTTGTATAAAGTTGTGAGAGATTCACAAAAGGATAATCAAAGCCATTTAGTGAAAAATATTACGGGAACACATGCTGTGCAGCTGGTATTTTCTTCTATTAAACCTGAAACCCAACACCATACTAAATTTCTGACAAGGGAAATTTCACTGCAGAAAGTCAAAACACCAGCACACCTGCTCTGACTTGAGTGTGAAAGTAACACTTCACCCTACAGGCCCACCACCCACCTGCCCTGGGGCCTCTCAGCTTCCTCATCACTAAGCCTTACTCTTTCCCTTTAAATCCACAGGGAAGGGTAGCCTCAAAGAACAGAAAATAGTTGACGTTCTTTTGTCCATTGGCCAAAAGGAGAAGCTGTGGCCTGACACGCCAGGTCTGCAATCATAGGAATATGCCCAGGTAGCTTCAAAAAGATGACTGCTTTTTTGCTTTTGACATCAGAATCAGAGTACAAGCAGATAGTATGCCAACAAATTTCATCCCTGCAACAGTGTACCTGCCTGTGACACTACACCTGGAAAGAATGACCCAGCCACCAACTCTGCCCTCGCCCTAACAGTGTCCCTCACTAAAACCTCTACCAGAAATGGAAGTGGTGTGGCCCACCTGACTTTAGTAGTGAACTGGACGCCGGTCTTGATGACGAGTGGCCGGTCGGGATGCATGGGCATGCAGGGCTGCCGCTCCACCACAAAGGCACTGAGGAAAGAGAAGATGGGCTCACATGCCATGGCCACGACCAGAAGTAAGCCCATCCCTCACTTTACCACGTGAATCTTTTGGTGTTTTTTAGATGAGGGAAAGGGACAAGGATGCTAAGTTACCTTTTCATTAAGTTTCTAAACAGCTCCACGATTCTCTCCTCCAGCATTGGCCGGTGCTGTACAATGGGGTCCCCTTTGTATGAAACTTTTTGCTGCAGCTCCTCCAGTTTCTTAATTTGCTGACGGGTCTGAAGTTGAGATTCTGCTAATGACGTTATCCTGCCAATAAATTAAGAAAGCTGCTAATTACCAAACTGAATGTACACAGGTGAGCTGGAGAAGGGGAAGGAAATACCACAGATATGCAGACCCCCTACAATAAGGGGAATTTTTTTATTGTGGTGAAACATATATAGCATGAAATTTACAATTCTTCATCTTAGGTTTACAGTTCAGTGACATTACAAAAGGAATTTTTCACCACGTTGGGTGGATGCTAAAAAAAAACAAACAAAATAATTTATAATTTATTTTTTAAAATTTATTATTTTTTGAGGTGGAGTTTTGTTTTGCTCTTGTTGCCCAGGCTGGAGTACAATGGCACGATCTTGGCTCACTGCAATCTCCATCTCCAGATTCAAGCGATTCTCCTGCCTCAGCCTCCTGAGTAGCTGGGATTACAGGTGTGTGCTACCACATCCAGCTAATTTTTTGTGTTTTTAGTAGAGACAGGGTTTCCTCATGTTAGCCAGTCTGGTCTCAAAACTCCTGACCTCAAGTGATCCACCCACCTCAGTCTCCCAAAGTGCAGGGCCAAAAAATAATTTATTTTACCTTTTATTAATAGTCCCTTCCTAAAATCTCAAATTTCTAAGAGGGGTCTGGGCATACAGAAAGAAGCATTAAACTTCATACCACTAAGAGGAACTGATGGAATTATCATTGGAAAATGACAAGCATTTGAGCCCAGATATGGAGAACATGAAATATGGAATTTAGCACTTACTTTCCTCATCCTAACTTGTCCATGAACATAAAGACTGAGAAAAAGAGATTAGACAGTTCACAAAGATGGGTTTGAGCCAGCTTTGTCACACACTACCTGTGCAAGCTTGGTCAGGCCCTTCACCTTATTTTTATTTATTTATTTATTTTTGAGACAGGCCCCACTCTGTGGCCCAGTGCAGTGCAATGGCATGATCACAGCTCACTGCCTCCTCCAACTCCTGGACACAAGTGATCCTCCTACCTCAGCCTCCAGAGTAGCTAGGACTACAGGTGTGTGCCACCATCCCTGTTTTATTTAGTCTAGTTTTTTGATATGGAGTCTCGTCTGCCACTCAGGCTGAAGTGTAATGGTGTATGTCTAGTTTTTAAAATTTCTATAGAGACAGGATCTCACTTTCTTGCCCAGGCTGGTCTTGAACTCCTGAATTTAAGTGATCATCTTGACTGCCTCCCAATGCGTTGGGATTTACAGGTGTGAGCCATGACACCCAACCCCCATGAGCCCTTTCAATGTCAGCTTTCAATTGATCAAAGGACATGACATTATGTTTCGAAATATTGATACCATGCACAAGAAGTAAGTGAACAGAGACAGAAAGCTCATTAAGTCTATCTCCAGGAATAGAGAATATTAGGCCAGGCGCAGTGTCTCACAACTGTAATCCCAGAAATTTGAGAGGCCGAGGCAGGTGGACCACTTGAGGCCAGGAGTTTGAGACCAGCCTGGCCCACATGGCAAAACCCCATCTCTCCTAAAATACAAAAAAATAGCTGGGCATGGTGGCATGGGTCTGTAATCCCAGCTACTTGGAAGGTTGTGGCTGAGAAACACTTGAACCTGGGAGGGGGAGGTTACAGTGAGCCAAGATCACATCACTGTACTCTAACCTGGGTGACAGAGTAAGACTCTGTCTCAAAAAAAAAAAAAAGAGAATTTTAGTGTCATTCCATCATTCTTGGATGGTTTATCACTAGTGTAATAAAGACCAAAAGACCAAAAAGACAGAAAGTAAAAGGAGAGCGAGGAGGACCGCTGCAGGGATTTCTGAACATTTTTCTGGCACTTCTATCCTCCCATTCCCAGAAGTTAAGCTTCTTCATTCCCTGATCAGGAAGCATTTAAAACTGCTTTCAGTAAATTAACACTTGAGGTTAGTGAGGATATGACTAAATAGGCATTCTCATGTAGAGGTGCCCTAAATTTCCAGGTTCTCTGTATCTGTCAAGTTTCTCCTAGGGCAAGCTGGTGCAACATGCTCACTACAGGGCCTCACACATGAAGGGTGTGCAGTAAGATGTGCTACATGAAGGTAAAAGTGCAGACTACAGAAAAGCATATAAAGAAACATCCTTGGCTGGGTGCGGCAGCTCACATCTGTAATCCCAGCACTTTTGAGAGGCCGAAGTGGGATGATCCCTTGAGCTCAGGAGTTTGAGACCAGCCTGGGCAACAAAGTAAGACCCTGTCTCTACAAAAAATTTAAAAATTAGCTAGGTATCATGGTGCATGCATATAGTCCCAACTACTCAGGAGGCAGAGGTGGGAGGATTGCTTGACCCCGGGAAGTCAAGGCTCCAGTGAGCCATGACTGCATCACTGTACTCTAGCCTGGGCAACACAGTGAGACCCTGACTCAAAAAAAAAAAAATCCTGCTAATATAAACCGTATACATTTCTATCTTTATGTGTACATATGACAGATGTCTAGAGTGAGCATCAACCAAAATTTTAACTACTGGTATGGCTGATGATTTGATTTAAAATTTTCTTTTTCTTCTCGAGGCCAGGCGTGATGGCTCATGCCTGTCATCCCAGCACTTTGGGAGGCCGAGGCAGACGGATTGCCTGAGGTCAGGAGATCAAAACCATCCTGGCTAACACCGTGAAACCCCATCTCTACTAAAAATAGAAAAAATTAGCCGGCCATGGTAGCATGTGCCTGTAATCTTAGCTACTCGGGAGGCTGAGGCAGAAGAATAACTTGAACCTGGGAGGCGGAGGTTGCAGTGAGCTGAGATTGCGCCACTGCACTCTAGCCTGGGCGACAGAGCAAGACTCTGTCTCAAAAAAATAAAATTAAATTAAAAAAAAATTGCGTGGTGGCACACGCCTATAATCCCAGCTACTTGGGAGGCAGACACAGGAGAATTGCTTGAACCTGGGAGGCAGAGGTTGCAGTGAGCCGAGATCATGCCATTGCACTCAAGCCTGGGCAGCAGAGACTCTGTCTCAAAAAAAAAAAAAAAAAGAAAATTTTTTTTTCTTCTCTTGATTTTCTGTATTTGAATTTTTTCCCTTAAAAAGGGCATGTGTTGTTTCAGATTACTAAAATAACTAAAATTAAACGTTTTGTCTATATGTTAAGTACAAGTTAAACCAAAGCCTTAATTGAATCATTAAGTAAAATATTCTTAAAATATAATAATATAAATTTTTATTAATGAATTTTCTCCAAATAAAGTAATAACTTCATTTTATTTTTATTTTTTTGAGTTGAGAGTTTCACTCTGTTGCCCAGGCTGGAGTGCAATGGTGCAATCTCAGCTCACTGCAACCTCTGTCTCCCAGGTTTAAGTGATTCTCCTGCCTCAGCCACCCAGAGTAGCTGGGAGCACCACTACGCTCGGCTAATTTTTATATTTTTAGCAGAGATGAGGTTTCACCATGTTGGACAGGCTGGTCTCGAACTCCTGACCTCAAGTGATCCGCCCACCCATCTTGGCTTCCCAAAATGCTGGGATTACAAGTGTAAGCCATGCACCCAGCTGAAATAAAGTAAAAACTTTTAACTCTTGGGTTAAATTTGAATATGGAAAAGATCTGGCACTGCAGATATAGTACCAATTCTGTGGGCCTGCAGTTAAGATCACAATTCAATCTAGCTTTCGAGAAAGAAAGGAAAAGCTTCTCTTTCATCCTTTACCAGTTTTCGAGCCGGTCTAGGCAGATGTTGGGCGGGCCTCCAATGCAAGCAATCTGTTGCCGCCTCTTCCAGTCAGCCAGCTCCTCGTCCGTGAGAGTTTTCTGCACGTACTCCATCGCTGACAAAAGCCCCGCCAGCTCACTCACGATGCTCTGGTTGGAAACCAAAACAAAGTCAGAAAACACTTCCTCAGACTGTCTCTAACCACATTCTTTAGTCAACTCCAGAGCAGGAACTTCTTAGAAACCAAGCAAGTTCTGCCACTCGACGCTGAGATCCCGCAAGTGAGCGAGACACCAGGGGAAGCAGGCCGACCCATGCCCTTACTCTCCGCATCTGGTCCAGCGCAGTGAGCATCTGTTCCAGCTGCTGCATCTTCTGCCTGGTCACTGACTGGTTGTTTCCATTCAGGTCTTGCATGTCTGTGGAGGAAGAAAAAACTCCTTGACCCGAGGGAATACTCCTGTCCTTAATAACCAGGCTCCTTTGAGCACCCGTAACACCCTTGCACCCCTCCCGCCGTAAGGTCTAAACACAGAGTTAAGACAGATGAGTCTTTCAACTCAATCACACGAACTCACTTTCTAGAGGTTTTAACGTCTCTAATATTCACTTGCCTCCTTGACTCTTGAGGGTTTTATAGTTGAAATCAAAGTCATCCTGGAGATTCTCTACCACTTTCATTTTCTGTTCTAGATCCTGTTTAAAACAAACAAAAAAAACAGAAGTAAAAAAAGATTTCCTTGGGAACAGAAAAAATAAAGTTTCTGAGAAGAATTCAAATGAAGCTAAACCTCAAAAAAGATACATGCAGGACCCACAGGCAGTACCCCCAAGAGAAGGCTCCCTGGTGGCCAGATGCAGTGGCTCATGCCTGTAATCCCAGCACTTTAAGAGGCTGAGGTGGGAGGATCACTTGAGCCCAGGATTCAAGATTGGCCTAGGCAACACAGGGAGACCCTCATCTCTACAAAAATTTTTTAAAAATTAGTTGGGCGTGGTGGTGCACACCTTTGGTCCCAGCTACTTGGAAGGATGGGGTGGGACGATTACTTGGGCCTGGGAGGTCGAGGCTGCAGTGAGCTGTGATCCTGCCACTGCAGCCTGTCTCAAAAAAAAAAAAAAAAAAATTAATAAAAGCTCCCTGCCCAAGGCTTGCAACTTGCATTACCTGCACTCTCTTCCGGACATCCTGAAGATGCTGCTCTAGCATCTGCTGCTTCTCTGTCACCACGGCTGCTGTCGGGTGGTTGGCCTGGCCCCCTTGCTGCCAAAAAGGAAGTCAATGCACATGTGAACACAGAAATATGGGGAGAGGCATACCTCTGCCCAGCTTCCATCCCACCCTACCTAACCTTCTTGTTTGGCCTGAGATGCTGCTGCCATCACGAGAGGAAGGGAAACAGAGGCAGTGGTGCTGTCACTATAAAGGTGATACTATACAGGTCATACTATAAACCCCCTCTATGAACTAAGGGACCACACGTTCAGCTAAGACATGGTCCCTGCCTTCCAAAAGCTCATGGGCAAGTATATAAAAAAAATTCAGAACAATTTATGACAGATGTTGGATGCCTGCTTAAACGTAGTATCCAGTATATTTCTGAGGGATAATTTAAAAATCCTGCCCTAGATATGAAATTTCATATCAAAAGATCGTATCTCAGGGGAGAAGGAGAGGCTGGTACCTTGGAAAAGGTCAAATAGCACATGAAAAAAGAACAAGAAGAAAGAAGGCCGGGCGTAGCAGCTCACACGTATAATCTAAGCACTTGGGAAGGCTGAAGTAGGAAGACTGCTTCAGGCCAGGAGTTCAAAACTAGCCTAGTCAACCTAGTGAGGCCACATCTCAAACGAATGAATGAATGAATGAATGAAATAACAAGAAGAAATAGCATATGAAACTCAAAAATTACAGGCTTGGGCTGGGCATGGTGGCTCCCACCTGTAATCCTGGCACTTAGAGAAACCAAGGCAGGAGGATCACTTGAGGCTAGGAGTTTGAGACCAGCCTGGGCAACACAGAGAGAGACCCCCATCTCAAAACAAAACAAAACAAAAAAAAAAACCTTTTTTTTTTTTTTTTAAATATTAGCTGAGCATGGGCCAGACACGATGGCTCATGCCTGTAATCCTAGCACTTTGGAAGGCTGAGGCGGATGGATCACAAGGTCAGGAGTTGGAGACCAGCCTGGCCAACATAGTGAAACCCTGTCTCTACTAAAAACAGAAAAACTTAGCCGGGTGTGGTGGTAGGCACCTGTAATCCCAGCTACTCAAGAGGCTGAGGCAGGAGAGGCAGGAGAGGCAGGAGAATCGCTTGAACCTGGGAGGCAGAGGTAGGTTGCAGTGAGCTGAGAACACGCCATTGCACTCCAGCCTGGGTGACAGCGCGAGACTCTGTCTCAAAAATAAATAAATAAGCTGGGCATGGTGGCATATCCCTGTAATTCCAGCAACTTGGGAGGCTGAGGTGAGAGGATCATTTAAGTCTAGGAGTTTGAGGCTACACTAGAGCCAGTTTTACAGGCAACCATTTTCTTCCTTTCCCATGGTCCCTATCCAAGTCCACAGAATACAAACTTCTTAGAAGTTTTGGGAAGGTGACCCATACCCCTACTTCTTCCCACAGTGAGAGTGACTCATCTGATTGGTAAGATGGAGAAAGACTCTGTGCACACACAGATCTTCAAAGAACCCAGCACCTAAGCTGGTGCCTCCCTCCTCTCACTCTTGCCTTCTTACGGCACACCACAGGTAAGAGCAGCAGCCTGGTTTCTAGAAGCAGTTCTAGAAGCCTATCCCTCTGCCTTCAAAGAGTGTTGGTCTATGGTTGCTGAAGCTCCATATAGATGGCTGGGGTGGGGTGGGGTGGGGGTGCTGCTCTGTAGAGCCAATCTCTCCGCCCCAAGACCGAACTCAGGCCCAGGCATTGGAAAGCCCCTATGGTTACCAGCTCAAGCCACAGTCTCCATTCTAGTTTTACCAACAATACAGCTGATGCCTTAACCTTCATTCCACTCCCATGTCTGTCTATTTCTCAAGCAGTATTACACTTAAAGGGGGAAAACATCTGATTTTCACCCACAGAAAGCCACTCTAATACCTTTGTAAAAAACTTTATTGGCTCCCCACTGCTTCCAACTATAAACATCTTAGGCCTACACAGAAAGCTGTTTCACACCGTTTGTAACTTAAAGTTTCCCTCCCCGTGCCTCAGTCGCCCTGAACTACCCACTCTTCCCTGCATGCCGAGTGTTTTCACACTCCCTCCCCACCCACTATCCACTCAGTCTGGCCTGCACTTCAGCCCAAACACACCTGAACTCATTCACCTTCAAATTCAGTTCAAATGGTTGCTTTCCTACAAAATCATATTCAACTTCCTTAGACAAAATGACACACATCCTCCTCTGTGTCTTGATCTCACTTTGAGTGTTTGTGTATTTATAATCCCAACTAGCCTGAGAGCCCCTGGTGGCAGGGATTACAACCAATCTTCTATCTTTAGCCCATTCTAGACACTTAAGAGCATGCCAGATGATGTAAACAGAGAAAATAGCAGTAAGGCCCCGGTTGAGGCCACAAATATCCAACTTATAGCTCTATATCAGGGGTTGCAAACTTTTTCTCTGAGGGACAGAGGGTAAATATTTTTGGCTTTCTAGTCATACAGTCCCTGCCACAAATAGCCCTGCCATTACAGCACAAAAGCAGCCACAGATAATGCATAAATAAATGAGTGTGGCTGGGTTCTGAAAAAACCTCATTTACAAAAAACAAGCAGCAAGCTGGATTTGGGCCAAGATCACAGTTTGCAGACCCCCCCCAATCTATCTGATTGAAAACATCCTTGGTATACCCTTGGTTTTCCTACCTCCCATGGTAAGTTGGAGCCTCTATTAAATCACATCTTTTTATCTTGTGGAGCAGGATAAAATATAAAGGTTTTCCGCAACAGAAAACCCCACTGCTGCATAGGTAAGTGCCTGTGTGTTAACCTCTCAGGCTCCAGGGCACTGCACAGGAAGTGTTATTTACCTCATTCACACCTGAGCATATCAGTTTTCTGCTTAAAATTCCTCACTAGGGCTGGGTGTGGTGGCTCACACAGGTAATCTCAGCACTTTGGGAGGTCCAACGGAGGTGGATCACCTGAGGTCAGGAGTTCAAGACCAGCCTGGCCAACATGATGAAACTCTGTCTCTTGCAAAAATACAAAAATTAGCCAGGCATGATAGCGAGTGCCTATAATCCAAGCCACATGAGAGACTGAGGTGGGAGAATCGCTTGAACTTGGGAGGCGGAGGTTGTAGTGAGCCAAGATCAGGCCACTGAACTCCAGCCTGGGTGACTCCGTCTCAAAAAAAAAAAAAAAAAAATTAGCCCAGCTTGGTGGCTTCTGCCTGTAGTCCTAGCTACTTGGGAAGCTAAGACATGAGAATTGCTTGAACCTCAGAGGCAGAGACTGCAGTGAGCAGAGATCGCACCACCGCACTCCAGCCTGGGTGACAGAAAAAAAAATTCTTCACTGAGTCCCCATTTCCTACAGTAAGGTGAAGGTGATGATGGTGATGTCAGCAGTAGCAGAAAGCAGTTAACACTTTTCTCGGCTGCGCACGGTGGCTCACGCCTGTAATCCCAGCACTTTGGGAGGCCGAGGCGGGTGGATCACAAGGCCAGGAGTTCGAAACCAGCCTGGCCAATATGGTGAAACCCCATCCCTACTAAAAACACGCAAAAAATTAGCGGGTATGATGGTGCCTGTCTGCAATCCCAGCTACTTGGGAGGCTGAGGTAGGAGAATTGCTTGAACCCGGGAGGCGAAGGTTGCAATAAGCTGAGATCATGCCACTGCACTCTAGCTTGGGCGACAGAGTGAGACTCCGTCTCAAAAAAAAAAAAAAAAAGAAAAAGAAAAAAAAATTCTTGCATTTATGTGTCAGATGCTTATGTTTTAAGCATTTTACATGTATGAAGCATTTTACATGTATTAATTCTACGAATAAGGTATTATTATCATTCCCATTGGAGGAACAGAGAGAGTAAAAATTGTTTACTTAAGGCTGCAGAGCAAGTGGCAGGGCTGTGGGTTCAAACTGAAGCAGCTTGGCCCCTTGTGGTAAACTGCTCTTCCAGGGCTCTGATGTTAGGTATGACTAATTAAAATATTATGTGGCCTCTTTTTTGAGATGGGGTTTCACCATCTTGGCCAGGTTGGTCTTGAACTCCTGACCTCGTGATCCACCCGCCTTGGCCTCCCAAAGTGCTAGGATTATACAAGCGTGAGCCACTGCGCCCGGCCCCTATCATGTGGCCTTGACTAGCTCATCCTCTCCAACCCAGTCAGATGCTGGACTTTCTACACTTCTCCCAAGAATATATGTTTCTGTTTCTGTCTTTGAACATGATCTTCTTTCTTCCTGGTGAGCTCTCATCAGCTGATGAGCCCAGGAGTTCAAGACCAGCCTGGGAAATATGGCAAGACCCTGTCTCTGCCAAAAAAAAAAAAAAAATTAGCTGGGCATGGTGGCATGTGCCTGTAGTCCCAGCTATTCATAAGGCTGAGGCAGGAGGATCACTTGAGCCCAGGTAGTTAAGTCTGCAGTGAGCTGTGATCACACCACTGCACTCCAGCCTAAGTGACAGAGTGAAACTCTATCGCAAAAAAAAAAAAGTTATGATGGTAAATTTGAAATGTAATGTTATGTATATTTTACCAAAAATTTTTTTTTTTTGAGACAGAGTCTCACTCTGTCGCCAGGCTGGAGTGCAGTGGCACAATCTCGGCTCACTGCAATCTCTGCCTCCCAGGTTCAAGCAATTCTCCTGCCTCAGCCTCCCGAGTAGCTGGAACTACAGGCGCACGCCACCACGCCCAGTTAATATTTGTATTTTTAGTAGAGACGGGGTTTCACCATGTTGGCCAGGATGGTCTCGATCTCTTGACCTCGTGTTCCGCCCGCCTCGGCCTCCCAAAGTGCTGGGATTACAGGATTACAGGCTGAGCCACCAGGCCCAGCCCCAGAATTTTTTAAAAAGCAGAGGGTCGGGGGAGAAAAAGAAAGAAAAAATGTCCTTGAGTATAGGATATTAAAGAAAGTAAAACTCCTCACAGAAAGTAAAAAAGTCTCTTATGACCAACTACTTTAATGATCTCATATATGCACTTCCAGATATTTTCCCATACATATCAATAGTATATGCAAATTGCATACATTTGTTTTTACTATTATGAATCAGATCTTTTTTTTTTTTTTGAGATGGAGTCTCACTGTGTCACCCAGGCTGGAGTGCAGTGGCACAATCTCAGCTCACTGCAACCTCTGCCTCCTGGGTTCAAGTAATTCTTCTGCCTCAGCCTCCCAAGTAGCTGGGACTACAGGTGCATGCCACCATGCCGGGCTAATTTTTGTATTTTTAGTAGGGGTTTCACCGTATTGACCAGGCTGTTCTTGAACTCCTGACCTCGTGATCTGCCCACCTCAGCCTCCCAAAGTGCTGGAATTACAGGCGTGAGCCACCGTGCCAAGCCCAGATCTTTACTTTCATTACATTTTCTAACAGGTTGCTGCTGCTACTGTATGGGGGAACTACAGATTCTGAAAATATTTATCTTGTATACAATGGCCTTTCTAAACCTTGCTAGTTCCAATCATTTTATTAGTTTTGTTTCTCTTGGATCTTCTAGGAAGACCTATCTATCTGTAAATAATAATAATTCTGTCCCTTGCTTTCCAATATTTGTACCCTAATTTCTCTTTCTTTTTGTATAGGCTGAATCTTTCAGAAAAATATCAATGGTAAAAGACATCCTTATCTTTTGCTGTTTTTACTGAGAATATTTTAGTGTTTCACCACTGCCCATCATGCTCCCTTTGGTTTTTGATATTCTTTCTTGTGATAAGAAAGAATTGATAAAATCCAACTGATATTGGATCAATTGGATTGAAAGAAAGAATTGATAACATCCAATTGATATTGGATTTTATGATTTAACAAAAACAGTATTTTTTCTTAACTTACTAATTTAATGAATTACATTAATAGAATTTCTATTTATTTATTTATTTATTTATTATTTTTTATTTTTTTTTTTTTTTTAAGATGGGGTTTCATCATGTTGGTCAGGCTGGTCTTGAATCCGCCCGCCTTGGCCTCCAAAGTGCTTGGATTACAGGCGTGAGCCACCATGCCCAGCCCATTAATAGAATTTCTAATGTCAACAAATTGTCCTTGCATTCCTACAATATAAACCATGCTTGGTAGACTGCATAGGATGCCAAAAACCCTAACCATTTTTGTTTACTTACACCATTTTTTAGGTTTTCCTTTCTTTAAAAAGAAAAAAAATAGAGATGAGATCTTGCTAAGTTACCTCAGCTGGTCTAACTCCTGAGGCTCAAGCAATCTGCCCAACTCAGCCTCCAAAAGTGCTGGGATTACAGGCATGAGCCACCACACCTGGCTGTTTTTCAGGTTTTGATATGAGGATTTCTCAGCTTCATAAAATAAGCTTGAAAAATCTCTTGTTTTTCTATACTTTGGAAAAGTTTGAATGATATTGGAATAATCTGTACCACCAAAGTTTGTCAGAACAAAACTTTTAAACCATTGGGTCTGTTGGATTATTTTGGTGGAACTTCCTTTTTTGTAGATTTTTTCAATGTATTTTTGGGGGTGGGAATTTCTTTTTTTTAGAGTTTTCCAATGTATTTTTATGATTATTGATCTATTTATTTTCCTTATTTTTTAGTAGATCTAATAATTTATCTCATTATAAAGTTGCTTGATTTTCCATTCCTCCCAGACCAGGGCTTTGTCTCAGGTCTCACCTGGGCTGCAGTGGCTGCAGTCTGTAGAAGGCGGGACTCTTCCCACAGGCACCGGGCCACAATCCGGGCAATCTCCATTGGCTTCTCAAGATACCTGCTCTGTAAGTAGGAGAGAAAGATAATGAAAATCAGCAGCAGATCATGGAGATGTGGACTGAACTTTGCTAACTTAAAACTAATTTATTCATCAAGGCAAGTATTTACTGCAGGAAACAACAGAACAAAGGCTTCAGAGCCTGGGTGAAGGCTCTCTGGGGGGGGTGAAGGGGAGGTTGTTACTATTTCTGTAACTAGAAGGACCATTAGCCTGAGTTGTTTTTTTTTTTTTTTTTTTTTTTTTGGCAGGGGCTCACGCTGTCCCCAAGGCTGGAGTGCAGTGGGGTAATCACCCCTTATTGCAGCTTCAACTTCCCAGGCTCAAACAGTTTTCTCACCTCAGCCTCCTGAGTAGCTGGGACTACAGGTGAATGCCACCACAACCAGCTAGTTTTATTTAAAAAAATTTCTGTAAAGGTGATGTCTTGCTATGCTGCCCAGGCTGGTCTCAAACTCCCAGGCTCAAGCAATCTTCCCTTCTAATCCCTTCTTGGAATTACAGGCATGAGCCACCAAGCCTGACCTTGTTTGCGTCTTTACACAGTATGATATCCTGGTCTACGGGGAAGCAACTGACTTAGCGAGGAAGTATCCCATTAAGGTCAAACCTCTAACATGTAACAGTGAGAGTGATCTTCCTATCAGTGGACCAGGTTAACACGCTAACACGTATGATCAACGTAACAATCACTTTATTACTTCAATTATGACAAGAGAAGTGACTCTCAGGTAAAGATGCTCACGGATAGGTATACAGTGCTTGGAGAAAGGACTAATTACTTCTCCCGTGACTGAAAATACAAGATAGATTCTTTTTTTTTTTTTCTAAGCATCTAGACACTACATGGAGAACAAGATAGATTCTTGTTATTTAGCCAAATGAGAAAAGAAATGCTCCCAGGGAAAAACGCTAACACCCGACTCTGCAGGTCCTGTTTCTCCTTGTCCCCAGTTTCTCATCATACCTGAAGAAACTGCTTGATTCTTCGTAGATTGTGCTGATAGAGAACATTCGACTCTTGCAGGAAGCGGCTATACTGCTGGTCAATCTCGCCCAGGAGATTATGAAACACCAAAGTGGCATGTGATTCTTTGCTGGCTGCATATGCCCTAGGAAAAGGAAGAATGATAAAGAATGGTTCTCAAGCCAACACATACACACAAACAGAAATCACCATCAAGAAAAAGGAAAAAAAAAAAACAAAGCAAACCTGATGCCATAACCCATTCATCATTTTAGATTCCTCTTGCTCAGCAATAAAATACCATCAATTTAATAGTTATTAACAATTATTCCAGGCCGGCCACAGTGGCTCACACCTGTAATCCCAGCACTTTGGGAGGCCAAGGTTGGCAGATCACCTGAGGTCAGGAGCTCCAGACCAGCCTGGCCAACATGGTGAAACCCTGTCTCTAATAAAATTCAAAGATTAGCTGAGTGTGGTGGCAGGCGCCTGTAATCCCAGCTACTCAGGAGGCCGAGGCAGGCAGGAGAATTTCTTGAACCCAGGAGGCGGAGGTTGCAGTGAGCTGAGATAGTGTCACTGCATTCCAGCCTTGGCTACAGAGCCAGATTCCATCTCAAAAAAAAAAAACACAAAACAGCCTTTCGGCCAGAACTGCCATCTTCCAGTAATTCGCCAAAATGACGAACACAACGGGAAATAGGAGAGGCACTCGATATATGTTCTCTAGGCCTTTTAGAAAACAGGGAGTTGTTCCTTTGGCCACGTATATGCAAATCTATAAGAAAGGTGATATTGTAGACATCAAGGGAATGGGTACTATTCAAAAAGGAATGCCCCACAAATGTTAACATGGCAAAACTGGAAGAGTCTACAATGTTACCCAGCATGCTGTTGGCATTGTTGTAAACAAACAAGTTAAGGGCAAGATTCTTGCCAAGAGAATTAATGTGTGTATTGAGCACATCAAGCACTCTGAGAGCCGAGATAGCTTCCTAAAACATGTGAAGGAAAATCAGAAAAAGAAAGAAGCCAAAGAGAAAGGTACCTGGGTTCAACTGAAGCGCCAGCTTGCTCCACCCGGAGAAGCACACTTTGAGAGAACCAGTGGGAAGGAGCCTGAGCTGCTGGAACCTATTCTCTATGAATTCATGGCATAATAGGTGTTAAAAAAAAAATAAAAGACCTCTGGACTGGGCCGGGCATGGTGGCTCACGTCCGTAATACTAGCACTTTGGGAGGCCGAGGTGGGTGGATCACCTGAGGTCAGGAGTTCAAGACCAGCCTGGCCATCATGGTGAAACCCCATCTTTAAAAAATAAAAATAAAAATATACACATATTAAAAAAAAAGATCTCTGGACTGTAAAAAACACACACACACACACACACAAAACAAAAAACAATTATTCCAGATATTTTTAGCCACTCTAATAGTCTGTATTTGTAAAGTATTTGAGCAAAGTAGACAGATATGCTGTTTTGCTTTAAATTCTCAATAAACTCTGATCAGATTTATTAGTACAAATAAATAATCCCAGGCTGGAATGGCCTGTCTCCAACATCTGTGAATCACCTCCTGGCCCTTCACCAAATCAGAGTATGCATTTTGAAAAAACCAGGTCATACTAACACTGGCCTGAATTAAACCAAAATTAGTAGGTGAGCCTGAACATATTAAAGTGAAGGAAGCAGTTGCTGGACTTCTGTACCATTATCTCTTCTATGAATGGAATCTGTTTCCCTTATCCTGTGATATAGTTTGGATCTATGTCCCTGCCCAAATCTCATACTGAAATGTAATCCCCACTGTTGGAGGTGGGGCCTGGTGGGAGGTGACTGAATCGTGGGAGTGGGTTTCTCATGAATGGTTCAGCACCATCCCTGTTGGTACTGTCCTCCAGACAGTGAGTTCTTCTTGTGAGATCTGTTCATTTAAAAGTGTGTGGCACCTCTCCCCTTGCTCTCCTGTCTTGCTCTGGCCATGTGACCTGCCTGTTTCTGCTCTGCCTTCTGCCATGATTGGAAGCTTCCTGAGGCCTTCCCCAGCAGTGGATGCTGCTATGCTTCCTGTACAGCCTGCAGAACTGTGAGCCAATTAAACCTCTTTTCTTATGAGTTACCCAGTCTCAGGTATTTCTTTTTTTTTTTTTTTTAAGTTCACCGGGGTGCAGGTGGGCTAAGGCCGAAAAGGGCTTTGGCCTCAGGTATTTCTTTATAGCAATTTAAGAACAGACTAATACACTTTGTGTCTCTTTCCTTTAATTAAAGGGGAATTACAAGTATCAACCCAAAGTTCTAGCTATGAGAGAATTCACATTCAGAGAAAAATTATGTCTATCACATCACCGGATTATCAGAATATATAGAAGATCTGCCCAAGTAAATGAGGTCCAAATCAACCTTCAAGACATCTACCACCATACAGGCTGTTTCAATGTGTCAAAAGACAGTTGTCCTTCTAATGTAAAATATGATTTACAAGACCAAAGGGTGCCACTTTATCTCATGATCTCATTTTCCCCATCACCGGTACCCATACATTTTTCAATGAAACAGCAAAGCATGACGTTGAGAGTTCATGTTTCTTGACTCAAACCAAAGCCTAACAATGTGAAGAGTCTCTCAAGAAGGACTTACCAATCTTGACTCTCAATCCATGGGGCCAGAAACTGCCGCAGCTCCATTGGGAAGCTGTCACTGTAGAGCTGATGGAGCTGCTCCAGGTACCGTGTGTCCAGCTGCTGTAGCTGATTCCATTGGGCCATCCTGCTAAAATCAGGGGTCCCAACTGCAAAGCAAAGTGTGCATATGGTCACCACAAGTCCCAGCAGGGTAAACAATCTAGAAGTAGCCACTGCCCAACACAGGGGTCAGGTCTGTGATTAGGGATAAAGATGCTCTGGGGAGGATTCTGCTTGTTTCTTCTAGTTTATTTTATTTTTGAAAAAATAGACGGGGGTCTCACCATGTTGTCCTGTGCTCAAGTGATCCTCCTGCCTCGGCTTCCCAAAGTGCTGGGATTACAGATGTGAGCCTCTACATCTGGCCACACATCTCTTTTACACTGCGATAACAAGTGGTTATTATGCCAGGTTCTAGAATTATCTACCAGAAGTGTGTGAAATTAAAAAATTATTCAATTTCCAGATTTCTATTCCCTTATCTATAAAATAGAGATAATAATTCACACTCCTCAGTGGGAAGTATTGAGATATTCCTATAGCACCCAGTTCAGTGCATGGTACACAACAGATGCTCAACAAATGTTGGTTCCATTCTTTCCACTCCACAGCCCTTTTAGTTATACACAGTAAACCTGTACTATGGCCAAAATGTAGAAAGTATGTTTGTGGTAGGGGTGGGGGGACAGAGAGAGCTAATTCCAAGATTACAGAGTTAAAAGTATAAATGGCCGGGCGCAGTGGTATGTGCCTGTAGTCCCAGCTACCCAGGAGGCTAAGGTGGGAGGATCGCTTGAGCCCAGCCCAGGAGTTCTGGGCTGTAGTGCACTATGCCGGTCGGGTGTCTGCACTAAGTTCAGCATCAATATGGTGACCTCCTGGGAGCCGGGGACCACCAGGTTGCCTAAGTAGGGATGAACCGGCCCAGGTCAGAAACGGAGCAGGTCAAAACTCCCGCGTTGATCAGTAGTGAGATCGCACCTGTGAATAGCCACTGCACTCCAGCCTGGGAAACATAGTGAGACCCTGCCTTTTTTTTTTTTTTTTTTTAAAAAAAAACAAGCATAGCTCTTCCTGCCGCCCAAGATGCCAAAAGGAAAGAAGGCCAAGGGGAAGAAGGTGGCTCCGGCCCCTGCTGTCGTGAAGAAGCAGGAGGCCAAGAAAGTGGTGAATCCCCTGTTGAGAAAAGGCCTAAGAATTTTGGCATTGGTCAGGACATCCAGCCCAAAAGAGACCTCACCCGCTATGTGAAACGGCCCCACTTATATCAGGTTGCAGCGGCAGAGAGCCATCCTCTATAACCGGCTGAAAGTGCCTCCTGCAATTAACCAGTTCACCCAGGCCCTGGACCGCCAAACAGCTACTCAGCTGCTTAAGCTGGCCCACAAGTATAGACCAGAGACAAAGCAAGAGAAGGAGCAGAGGCTGTTGGCCCGGGCCGAGAAGAAAGCAGCTGGCAAAGGGGACTTCCCCACTAAGAGACCACTTGTCCTTCGAGCAGGAGTTAACACCGTCACCAGCTTGGTGGAGAACAAGAAAGCTCAGCTGGTGGTAACTGCACACGATGTGGATCCCATTGAGCTGGTTGTCTTCTTGCCTGCTCTGTGTCGTAAAATGGGAGTCCCTTACTGCATTATCAAGGGGAAGGCAAGACTGGGACATCTAGTCCACGGGAAGACCTGCACCACTGTCGCCTTCACACAGGTTAATTCGGAAGACAAAGGTGCTTTGGCTAAGCTGGTGGAAGCTATCTGCACCAATTACAATGACAGATATGATGAGATCCGCCGTCACTGGGGAGGCAATGTCCTGGGTCCCAAGTCTGTGGCTCACATCGCCAAGCTCGAAAAGGCAAAGGCTAAAGAACTTGCCACGAAACTGGGTTAACTGTTGAGTTTTCTGTATAAAAAAATAATTAAAACAATACAAATTTTCCTTCAAAAAAATAAAAAAAAAACAAGTATAAATGAGGATTCAAGAAGCTCTGCCTGAGATTCTCCTACTCAACAAAAAGTAACTTTTTAAAAAATTTCTAAGTCTAGGATAACAGAGAAGGAAAGAAAAATGCCAGGCATAGAAGTTGTCCCAAGTTCAGGAACACCCCAGTGAAATGCTCTGGTATGAGAAACCCAGCCAGTTAATCACCTGTAATCCTCTTTCTGAATAGTTTGGGTCATGGAAATATCAATAGAGGCCAAGTCGTTGTAAGAAGTTCTAAAAATAGGCCGGGTGCGGTGGCTCACGCCTGTCATCCCAGCACTTTGGGAGGCCGAGGCGGGTGGATCACCTGAGGTCAGGAGTTCGAGAACAGCCTGACAAATATGGAGAAATCCCATCTCTACTAAAATACAAAATTAGCCAGGCGTGGTGGTGCATGCCTGTAATCCCAGCTACTCGAGAGGCTGAGGCAGGAGAATCGCTTGAACCCCGGAGGTGGAGGTGGCAGTGAGCTGAGATCACGCCATTGCACTCCAGCCTGGGCAAGAAGAGTGAAACTCTATCTCAAAAAAAAAAAAAAAAATTAAAAAGCAATATTACTTGCCATCTCCCCCACTGAGATTCACCTGCCACAGGACAGATGCTCCCTGGACAGTGATACAGATACACTAAGCACTGGCTGGAGTAAAAGCAGTGGCTGACGCACATACTATATGCTGAAGCATTGTAACCATGGTATGTATTTTGTCCTCAGTAAGAAATCAAAGGCCATTAGATCTCTCTTACAATATCTGCATTAGGGCCAAGTTAAAATCTGTCTCACATGGAGGTTGCAGTGAACGAAGATTGCACCACTGCACTCCAGCCTGGGTAACCGAGCGAGGCTCTGTCTTAAAAAAAAAAAAAAAATCTGCCTCATAGACTAAAAGCATCATGACCTGACTTATGCTATGCAAGAACTGATGTGCATACAAAGAAATTCGCATAATATGCCATTTATGTAGACTGTGTTGCAAACAGATGTACTGAAACTCTAAACTTACACAGTCCAGTATGGAGTCACTAGCCACATGTGGCTACAGAGCACTTGGAATGTGGCTGCTTCAAACGGAGATATGCTATCAGTGTAAAATATACACTTAATTTTGAGGACTCAGTGAAAAATAAAAGAATGTAAAATATCTCGTTCATGTTGAAATGATAATATTTTAGATACGTTGGGTTAAACAAAATGTATTATTAAAATTAACTTCACCCATTTCTTTTTACTTCTTTTAATGTGGCTACTAGAAAACTTAACATTGGCAGGGCGTGGTGGCTCACACCTGTAATCCCAGCACTTAGGGAGGCCGAGGCAGGTGGATCACCTGAGGGCTGGAGTTTGAGACCAGCCTGGCCAATGTGGCAAAACTCTGTCTCTACTAAAAATACAAAAATTAGCTGGATGTGGTAGCACATGTCTATAGTCCCAGCTATTTGGGAGGCTGAGGCAGGAGAATTGCTTGAACCCAGGAAGCAGGGGTTGCAGTGGGCTGAGATTGCACCATTGCACTCCAGCCTGGGTAACAGAGACTCTGTCTCAAAAAAAAAAAAAAAAAAAAAAAAAAAAAGTGCCCCAGACAGCCAAACCGGAAAAAAAAAAAAAAAGAAAACTTAACATTGCCTATGTGACTTGGATATTATTTTTATTGAACACTGCTACTGTAGACAATGTAGCCAAAAAGCAATGGTTCTCCTAAAAAAAAGATTTTAAAAAAGAATTATCTGCTTTCTGTAATAAACTCCAGTGTTATAAATTAATTTTAAAAATAGACTTTATTTTTTGAGACAAGGTCTCTCTTTGTCACCCAGGCTGGAGTACAGTGGCAAATATAGATCACTGTAACCTCCAACTCCTGGGCTCAAGCAATCCTTCTACCTCAGGGACCCACGTATCTGGGACTAGAGGCACACACCAGCATGCTCAGCTAATTTTTCGCAGTTTTTGTAGAAACAAGGTCTCGCTTTGTTGCTCAGACTGATCTTGAACTCCTGGCCTCAAGCAATCCTCCCACTGCAGCCTCCCAAAGTGCTGGGATTGCAGGCATGAGCCATTGTGGCCAGCAAAAAATAGACTATTTAATTACTCCCTGAAGGTCCAAGTTAAAACCATAAAACAGCATCCCACTCTACCTACTCCATCATAGATGAACACTGGGGTCATGCATGAATATTTGCATTTTCAAACTAACATATCCAAAAAGTGTAAGTTATTGAAAAATTATCTGATTCATTTCCAGTACATAACAGGATTTTTTGGTTGTTGCTGTTCTTATTTTTAGCTGGGGACAGAGGAGGACTAGTAAGTAGTACAATAATTGTATTATTTCTCAAACCAGAAACCAGCTAGCAGTTTTTTCCATAAAATCAAAGCACCAAGAATGACTGATTTTATGTTTTACTTTTTAGTCTAATCACCATAGGTAATACTTGAATAGCTATTCTACATGAAAAAAAAAAAGTATAAATTAAAACCAAAGACCAGGTAGTATTTTCAAGGAGAGTATAGGCAAATACTAAAACAGTCTTCTCCTTATAGGCTGCTTAGCTACAAACCATATCTAATTAACAGCAGTCACAGGAGGTGACTAGCCAAAGTGTCCAGCAAACTCACTGCCAACCAGCTTTACTGTAACTGTTTTACTGGAAAAGACCTCAAAAGACCCGACGTTATTTCACAATTTCAATTTTGGTTTTTCAAATTACAAGTTAATCTAAAGAACTCCACCTAAGTTCTAAGTATATTACTTCATATCTACAGAATAATTCTAAGCCTGTGGGTTTTTTAAAAAAAAATTTTATTATAAGTTCTAGAATTGGGCAACACAATGCCATAGAATGAGTGTTCTCCCCTAAGCCTATGATTTAATAATGACTTCATTGAGCCCCAGAACACACAAGTTATTTGAGTAACACTTTGAATGCTAAGTACCATTCTGGGTGCACAGGAGAGAAGTCAATTCATTATTCCATATAGGCTGGCTCAGGACATTATATGGGGCTCAATTCAAAGCATTTACTCAGGTTAAGTCAGCAGATAGTAGATGCTGGTGTACAAAGGCAAGGTGGGTGTAATCCTGTTTTCTATAACTGAAGAGAAAAGAAAAAATGAAACAGCAAGTCATCAAAGACTTTTTGGACTTTTCAAAACAGGAATTTATCAACCCCTTGGGGATAACCTACTAACAGTAAGTCATAAAACAAACAACTATTGTCTAATGGGGAACTTATTACTATAAAGATGACTGAAAAAGTCTGTCCAAAGTCACAGTTCTGGTTTATATACTTCAAGCTAATGAAACCAAAAGATGTATTGAGAAACACAGTCAAGACCACTTACAAAAGGGATTTACTAGACAGCTTCATAAAACTTCTTTTTACATTAAGACTTGTACTTCACATTAGGCCAGGCATTAGTGGCTCACACCTGTAATCCCAGCACTTTGAGAGGACAAGGCAGGTGGATCGCAAGGTCAGGAGTTCAAGACCAGCTTGGCCAATATGGTAAAACCCCATCTCTTCTAAAAACACAAAAAATTAGTCGGGCGTGGTGGCACATGCCTGTAATCCCAACTACTCGGGAGGCTAAGGCTGGAGAATCACTTGAACCTGGGAGGCAGAGAATGCAGTGAGCTGAGATCATGCCACTGCACTCCAGCCTGGGTGACACAGCAAGACTCCATCTCGAAAAAAAAAAAAAAAAAAGACTTGTACTTCACATCCATGCACTAGCGGATTTACAAGTGGGGTGAGGAAAGGTAGAGAGATGAAAATGAGGCTCACGCAATAATCCAAAACAGAAAGTGAGCTAAAGATAATTTCTGTTCCACTCTGCAATGTGTCATGAGATTTTCCTTTGGGTACTACCTATACTTTTATTATAAATGGACATATTTTAAATAGAGCACACCTGTGTTTTATCTGCTGCCTACACTAACCTCTTCTTTGCCTTCAGGAAAGGCCCAGTGATCAAGGCAACCAAAGTATAAAGTAATACAGAAGATTTCTTGAACTAAATTCTAGAGAAACCAGTCCTTTTAAGAGGTTATGTTTGAAAGATTACAAAATAATATTCACCGTGGAAAATTTTTAAAAATATAAAAAAGAAAATAAGAGATAAAAAATATCCATATCCCACTGTCCTGCTATCCAGAACAAAAACTGATATGTTGCCAGGTATGGTGGCACACGCCTGATCCCAGCACTTTGGGAGGCTGAGGTGGGAGGATCACTTGAGGCCAGGAAGTTGAGGCTGCAGTGAGCTGTGATTGCACCATTGCACTCCACCCTGGGTGACAGAGTGAGACCCTGTCTCCAAAAAAAAAAAAGAAAAAAAAAATGACATTTTGATGTAATTCCTTTAAATCTATTTCAGAATGTGTGTGTGTGTGTGTGTGTGTGTGTGTGTGTGTGTTTACACTGGAGTCATAACATTAATACAGCTTCATATTCTTGTAAAGTTTACTGTGTAGTAAACATTTTTCTATGAAAAGAGTATTGTGTTTGTTTGTTTGTTCAAATAGAGAAGAGGTCTCGCTATGTTGCCCAGGCTGGTCTCAAACTCCTGGTCTCAAGCGACCCTCCTGTTTTGGCCTCCCAAAGTTCTGAGATTACAAGTGTGAACCACAGTACCCAGCCTGAAAAGAGACATTTTGTTGTTGTTGTTTGAGAGAGTTTCACTTCACTCTGTTGCCCAGGCTAGAGTACAGGATCTCGGCTCACTGCAACCTCCATCTCCCAGGTTCAAGCGATTCTCATGCCTCAGCCTCTGAAATAGCTGGGATTCGAGGCGTGCGCTACCATACCCAGCTAATTTTTGCATTTTTAGTAGACATGGGGCTTTACCATATTGGCCAGGCTGGTCTCGAACTCCCGACCTCAGGTGATCTGCCTACCTCGGACTCCCAAACTGCTGGGATTATAGGCTTGAGCCACTGTGTCTGGCCTGAAAATAAATTTTTATTTAAAGCACACAAAAGAACTACTTTGTTTCTATTGGTGTTTTCAATACAATCCTGCTAATCCCATTGAGGGCCACAGAATTTATTTAGATTTGCAAACTCCAATTTATTTGTTCTCACCATACCACATTCTAAAAATAATCTGGAGTGTCTGCAAGTAGATTAGGAAGGTGAAAAATGAGAAAAGTAAGAGAAAGCAATTCATGCTAGAGAAAAACATTCAATCTTCATAAAATTTTCACCATAAGATAAACAGCATAATGGATACAGAGAGTCCACATTTAAATACTGTAGGCCAGGCGTAGTGGCTCACACCTGTAATCCCAGCACTTTGGGAAGCCGAGGCGGGTGGTTCACCTGAGGTTAGTAGTTCTAGACCAGTTAGGCCAACATGGCAAAACCCTGTCTCTACTAAAAATACAAAAATTAGCCGGGCGTAGTGGCACATACCTGTAATCCCAACTACTTAGGAGGCTGAGGCAGAATTGTTTGAACCCGGGACGCAGAGGTTGCAGTGAGCCGAGATCATGCCATTGCACTCCAGCCTGGGCGACAAGAGCAAAACTCCACATCTCAAAAAATAAATACTGTAGCTTTAAACTATTATAGTCATTCATAATTTAACCATTCATAATTCCTCTAGACATTAAGACTGGAATTTCAAGTAAAAGATAACTCAAAATAAGTACACTTATGTAGCAAGCACACAATTTCATATTTTTAAGTCCAACTAGTACCTTTATAAGATTTAAGACTAGATACTTGCAATAAGAAGTCTACATATTGGCTGGGCATGGCGGCTCACTCCTGTAATCCCAGCACTTTGGGAGGCTGAGGCGGGTGGATCACCTGAGGTTGGGAGTTTGAGACCAGCCTGACCAACATGGAGAAACCCCGTCTCCACTAAACAAATTAGCTGGGCATGGTGGCACAGGCCTGTAATCCCAGCAACTCGGGAGGCTGAGGCAGGAGAATCTCTTGAACCCAGGAGGCGGAGGTTGCCGAGATCGTGCCATTGCACTCCAGCCTGGGCAATAAGAGCAAAATTTTATCTCAAAAAATAAAATAAAATAAGCCTATATATAAATCTAGTTTTTATTTCCTAATACTTGAGTGCCCAACCTGAAACAAATTACTATAATTACTGTAATGTTCAAATATGTTCAGTTACATATAGCAGGATTTGCTTTATACTTAAAAACCAATGAACATCAAACTATAAGAAAACTCGAATTGGCCAGGCGCAGTGGCTCACGCCTGTAATCCTAGCACTTTGGGAGGCAGAGGCGGGAGGATCACGAGGTCAGGAGATTGAGACCATCCTGGCCAACATGGTGAAACCCCATTTCTACTAAAAATACAAAAATTAGCTGGGCATGGTGGCGCACGCCTGTAGTCCCAGCTACTTGGGAGGCTGAGGCAGGAGAATTGCTTGAACTCAGGAGGTGGAGATTGCAGTGAGCCGAGATCGCGTCACTGCACCACAGCCTGGGTGACAGTGTGAGACTCCGTCTCAAAAAAAAAAAGAAAACTCGAATTATAGTTCCCTACTAATATGACAAAATTTGAATATATGAAAGAAGTGGTGGCTCATGCCTGTAATCCTAGCACTTTGAGAGGCCAAGGTGGAAGACGGATTGCTTGAGCTCAGCAGTTCAAGACCAGCCTGGGCAACGCAGTGAGATCTTGTCTCTACAAAAAAAAAAAAAATTTAATTTGCCTGGCACAGTGGCCCATGCATGTAGTCCCAGCTACTTGGGAGGCTGAAGTGGGAGGATCACTTGAGCCCAGCAGTTTGAGGCTGCAGTGAGCTGTGATCATGCCACTGCACTCCAGCCTGGGTGACAGAGCTAGACTCCATCTTTAAAGAAGAAGCAAGAAGCTTAACAAACCTAATTCCCTCTAAATTGAAAGTAACAAACATGCTTTGTCAATTACTGAGTGTACAGTTGTTAAAGCTGACTAACAACAGGTCTGAGCGCTACAAACAAAACAAAAACAAAAAACAAAAAACAGACCAAATTTGTGCATCAGATGACCTCTCCACTTGGGAACACTTCCACTTCCCCAATCAGACACACTCCTCTGTGGCGTGAGGGAAAGGACACTAGAGATGGGGGCTGGATGGGCCTGGGTGCAAAACCCTGCCTGAAATTTATCAGCTATTTGTCTTTGGGAGTACTTGACTACTAAATGGGCTTTCTCTTCAGTAAAACAGGGAATTATCTCTCCCTTGAAGGGCTGTTGTAAACTTAAAATCAATAATGGTTGCACAGAATCCCTCCAAGCTGGTGCTGCTGGATCCTCAGGGCTGCAGTTATTGTTCCTTTCCCCCAGGGCCTCCCTTTCATGGACACTTCTTATCTTAAACCCATTTCCTCAATGCCCTGGAAGCACAGAAGTAGGTTAATCCATCAGATTCACTAGGGGTTAAGCGTGATAATCACCTATCAGCTCTTCCTCTACGTAAAATACATGCATTTCAATGGACACTCTTATCATATCTGGAAGAAGTGAGCTAGTAATGCTGTGATGTGGCATGTGTTTAAGGAGAGAAGGGAGGTCAGGAGGCCTGATCAAATATCTCCATACATATTTCACCTAAGATGGCTCTAGGTGCTAAAAAGAGTAAAGGTGAAAACACTAAGTGATATTCAAAACAAAAGGAAAAGATGAAAAATAAGAACCTTGGTTAAAGAGCAGTCGAAATAAGTAATAATTATAGCTAAAATTTATATAGCACTTTTTACCAGAGGCCAGATGCTGTTTTAAACACTTGACATATGTATTTACTTATTTCATAATTTTAACAACCCATAATTTTAACAATCAGATAGGTACTTTTTTCTTTTTGAGACAGAGTCTCGCACTGTCGCCTGGGCTGGAGTGCAGTGGCACCATCTCAGCTCACTGCAACCTCTGCCTCCCGGGTTCAAGTGATTCTCCTGCCTTAGCCTCCCAAGGAGCTGGAAATACAGGCGCCCACCACCATGCCCAGCTAATTTTTTGTATTTTTGGTAGAGACAGGGTTTCACTATGTTGGCCAAGCTGGTCTCAAACTCCTGACCTCATGATCCATCCACCTCAGCCTCCCAAAGTGCTGGGATACAGGCATGAGCCACTGCACCAGGCCAACAGGTACTATTTTTATCCCACTTTACAGAAGAGAAACTGAGGCACAGAATTTTAAGTGATTTATCCAAAGTCACAACACAGGTAGTAAAGGCATGGAGCTGGAATCCTAACACACAGTTTGTTTTCAGAATGCCTGCTCTTCACCACTGTAAGGGTCTTGTTTTTTTCTTTTTTTCAATTAGAGATGGCGTCTTGCCATTTTGCCCAGGCTGGTTATCAAACTCCTAGGCTCAAGCAATCTTCTAGCCTCAGCCTCCAAAAGTGCTGGGATTACAGATGTCAGCCACCATACCCAGCCACTACAGGAGTTTTAGAAAGTGGGAATTTTAGTTGATTTTTAAGTAACCCACGAACCAACCAGTATACCAAGCCAATGTGGTCTTACAGTATTTTAATAGATATACTAGTACTTGGATTTTGAAGGATCTAGTAGTCCAGCTATAACAAACCCACATCTGAATGCTACTCTAATTGTGGGTACCAAAACTGAAATAGAACAGTAAAAAACTAAACACATCCAGGGAGGGGCAACCAGGGTGTGAGGAGTTGAAGACCTTGAACACTTTGTCCAGCAAGAAGATGCAGGCAGCAGGAGTGAAGTTAGGAGAGAAAAATGTGAGTTACAGAAGAGTGGCTCCTCAAGTATCTGGAAATCTGTACAAGAAAGGATAAATCATTCCAGGACTAGAAGCTGTCTCCCTCATAACATCTACTCCCATATTCTTCTCCATGAAGTAATTCCTTCTGTCTACAGAGGTCTCCACATTGGCTGATACTAAAAAAACACATACAGCAAGAAAGGTGCTTGGGAACCAAACCAGTGCCAAATTTGAATATCTGAGGGTGGGACCAGGTTTCAAAATTTAAAAGCTACAGCTGGGTACAGTGGCTCATGCTTGTAATCCCAGCAGTCTGGGAGGCAGAGGTGGCAGGATCACCTGAGGTCAGGAGTTCAAGACTAGCCTGGCCAACATGGTGAAACCCTGTCTCTACCAAAAAATACAAAAAATTAGCCAAGCATGGTGGTGGTGGACGCCTGTAACTCCAGCTACTTGGGAGGCTGAGGCAGGAGAATCTCTTGAACGCGAAACTCCGTCTCCAAAAAAAAAAGCTCCTCATGTGATGCTAATATGAGGCCAAAAAATAAATTTATTCATGATCATAAATATAAATATAAGAACCTCAGAATCAGAGCAGGGATCCGGGCTCAACTCTGAATGTGCCTCAGAATCACCTGAGGAGCCCAGGCCTAGAGAATAATAGTCTCCAGGGTTCTAATGAAGCGGTACACCGTAGAGACTACAAGGCGATCACAGCAGGAGAGGAGGCTGGAGAAGGCTCTCCTGTTATAGTATCTGAACTTTCTTCCAAGGGCAATGGGGTAAGTCTTTGAAAAGTTTTTAACAGACAAGTGAAAGTTTGATTTATATTTCAAAAAGATCCCTCAGGCTGCAATCATCCTGGTGGGAGGTGGTGGTGGCCCAACTTAGGTAGCAGCACTAGAAGTGTCTTGAGACGGACATCCATCTTCTGTGACATTGAAGAGCTACATGTGATGGGCGTGGTGACTGAAGGGCAAAGGTGACTCAGAGAACGGGAGGAGTAAGTGACAACTTCCCAGGTTCCTGTGGCATTTGATGTTCAAATGGAGGTCAAATATTCACCGTGGTAAATGTCACTGCAGGAGTGCCAACACTGAGAGGGCAATTGGGCCACATGGTCTCTAAAGACTATTTGGTCTATAAATTACCGTCAGGCTTGATTCCCTCAAGACATTACAGCTGCAGCAACCCAAGAATAATTGCTGTAGTAAAAGAAAGTATATATTTAACCAAAAAGGGTTCAGGGTTTGTACTCTAGCTGACTGGTAAACCCTGCCATCCCCTCAGGAAAAGAGGCAGAGGCAAGAGAAAAATCAGGCAGACACGGCAGAGCCAAAATGCATAGGAGGCCATGGCAAGAGCTGTTAACTGTCTCCCAACATCTGTGTGCCTGCCTTCAGGCCATTTTCCACACTGTGGGTAGAGACCTTTTCAAGACACAAACTTGATCTTGCCATTCCCCTACTTAAAACCCCCCGATGACTGCTCTGTTCTTATGCTGAAAAACAAGATTTGTTATCTTAAGGCAGAAGAGCATGGATCTGAATCCTGGTTCCACCACTTAGATCACTTAGTGTGTGTAGCAAGTGCCAGTTATTTATCCTCTTTGTGCCTTAATTTCCTCATCTTAAAAAGGGGAGAAAACAGGGCTTACTTTACAGGGTTGCTGTACAAATTCATTGAGCTATTGTACACATAGAACTTAGGAGCCCACCAGCGTGCAGCATGTGTTTGTATGCATTACCAGCATGACTAACGGCCTGGCTCACTCTGACCCTCTCATGTGGCTGGCACCAGCTGCTGGCTAAGTTCCTGGCACACACTCCACTCCTTCTTCAGGTCCTCAAAACACCAAGCTCCTGCCTGCCACTGGCCCTCACACATGCCTTCCCTCTATCTTTATCACCATCACCTGCACCCAAGTACTGTGACTCCATAACTTGGACTCAGACTCTTGTCTTCATGGGGCTGGACTGAAAGCCCCACGAAGACAAGAAGAGTCTTGGCTTTTGCTCACTAGTGTGTCCTACCCCGAATCCTGACATCCAGCATAGTGTCTGGCTCATAATAGGTGCTGAAAATATAGGTACTAAACGAATGAACCACTGGACTGAACTTACAACTAAACTGTAGGCAGATTCTCCCAAGTGAGGACACAGAGCCCAGTTAGAAAATATTCTAAGGCATAAGCCAACTCTTTCAGTTTTGCTGTTTGAAAAATTCAAGAATGTTCAAGAATCACTGATTCAAGAATGATCCTTCAGTGTCTTTTCAATAAGAGTAAAACCACAGCACTCCCCAGCTCAAAAACACACACTAACAGCCCACTGTCCAATTTAAAATCTTTACCCTTGTCTCAGGCTCTCTAACTACTCAGCCAACTTTAGCCCCTTCAAGTTCCTTTCTCCAGCCGACAGATGACTTTCTTTTATTGAGACAGGGTCTTGCTCTGTTGCCCAGGCTGGAGTGCAATAGTATGATAACAGCTCACTGCAGCCTCAACCTCCTGGGCTCAAGCAATCCTCCCACCTCAGCCTCCTGAGGAACTGGGACTACAGGCACCATGCCAACATGTCTGGATAATTTTTTTTTTTTTTTGGTAGAGACTCGGTCTATGTTGCCCAGGATAGTCTCGAACTCCTGGGTTCAAGCTATCCTTGTACCTCAGCCTACCACAGTGCTGTGATTATAGGCAAGAGTCATCGCACCCAGCCTCCAGGTTACTTTCATAAGAGTTGTCTTACTTTAAGTCAACTTATCTCCCCCTTCCCCCCCCACCCACAGACTTTGTTTATTTTTCACATTTGTTCTTGCCGAAAATGCTTTTTCCTCTGGGTGGCATTATCTGTCCCTTCCCTGTATCTGTTAGAGAGGCTCTCCCTAACCCCACCCCTAGTCCAATTACTGCTTTAACTCTGAATGCCCATGGTATATACATACGCATCTGAGGCTCTTTCCTGTTGGCTTTGATTCTATCTCTTCCACTTGAGTTGCAGCTCTCCGCTGGCAACCATGTACCATCCTGATTTAGTACTTCCCACTGGCTGTGCAATTTAAGATACCAACTAAACACTTGCACACACACATAAACACCATCTCCCATTGCAAAAGTCTCTACTGAACAGATGATGACTACAATACTGAAAAGCCTGACATCAACATGACAACTGCACACTGAAAAACAAGATCAGCTCTAGCCTACAGGTTCAGTCATCTTGAATTTAGAGTTTGGAGAACAGCAAAGTACTTTTCTAACAAACTGTGAATGTGGAGGAACTCACCCTCATAGGAGTCAGAAACAGCCTGCCAAACTTTTCAAAAGAGAAACTGGCAGGCTGAGCAAGCACACTGTCATGTCAGATTTTCCAGGCTCAAGGGCCACTGAAGGGAGAAGGGCAAATTACTGGAAAAAAACCTGTGGGTACTGCTTGGCCAAAGCCCAAATAAAAGAATCACAAAAACATCCACTGATCTAAAATGCTATGTAAGTCATTAATATCCATCTAAGACAGGCAACTGAAATAAAGCAAAGAAAGAGAACTTAAATTTTTTTGTTTTGAGACAGAGTCTTGCTCTTTTGCCCAGGCTGGAGTGCAGTGGCACAATCTCAGCTGACTGCAACCTCTGCCTCCCAAATTCAAGCGATTCTCCTGCCTCAGCCACCCAAATAGCTGGAATTACAGGTGTCCGCCACCACACCTGGCTAATTTTTATATTTTTTGTAGAGATGGGGTTTCACCGTTTTGGCCAGGCTGGTCTCAAACTTCTGACCTCAAGTGATCTGCCCACCTTGGCCTCCCAAAGTGCTGGGATTACAGGCATGAGCCACTGCGCCCAGCCAAGAATTTAAATTTCTGAGTTTCAAATTCATAAACCTATAATATAGCTCTGTGCTTACTGGAGAGAGGAAAGAATCTTTTCTCAAATTTATTAGGGTCACTTTCCCTATATGAGACACTAAAGTAGTCCCGGTCACTTACATGGAACAATATACCTGGGGCTGGCGATGCTTGGATATACAGAAGTCCTTCAGTCAAAGGAACTGTTGGCTTCTAAGGCAGAACCTCAAATTCAGAAGGCATTTGTGGTGGTTGAATAACATGGCCCTAAATTCTCTCATATTATGCTCCTCTCTTTGAGAGGAGGGGGATCTTTGTCCCCTTCCCTTGAACCTAGCTAAGTCCATAACTGCTTGAACCAATAGAGTATGCTGAAAGTGGCGGTATGTCACATCCACCTGATTTCACTGGAAGGCTCGTTCTCCAAAATCAGCGACCATTCTGTGAGAAACTCAAGGCAGAAGGGGAGGCCACAAGTAGGCATGTGGTCTATAGTCTCAGCTGAAATCAGCCTTTGAGTCACCACAGCCCAGACATCAGATATAGGAGTGAAGAAAATTCCGGAGGATTATTGCCCCCAGCCACTTGAGTCTTCTCAGCTGAGGCCTCAGACATTACAGAGCAAAGTCAAGCCATCCCTGCTGTACGTATCGAAATTCCTGCCCACAGCACCTTTGAACATAGTCAAATGACTGCTGCTTTAGGCCACTAAGTCCAAGGTGGTTTATTGCATTCGGTGACTAGAACAACATTTTTACTCATGTAGTGACTGAATGTAGACTTTATAAAGAAAGAGTCCAACTTCTATAAAAACAAATGTCATCATTTTAAAGGAAAAGGCTTTGCTATTAAAGCTAT
This sequence comes from Cacajao melanocephalus, assembly GCA_963573385.1. Taxonomy (NCBI): domain Eukaryota; kingdom Metazoa; phylum Chordata; class Mammalia; order Primates; family Pitheciidae; genus Cacajao; species Cacajao melanocephalus. The sequence goes on along the minus strand of CAUYLG010063081.1, from coordinate 65,076 downwards.
TTTTTTTTTTTTGAGATGGAGTCTCGCTCTGTCGCCTAGGCTGGAGTGCAGTGGCACGATCTCGGCTCCCTGCAACCTCCACCTCCCGGGTTCAAGTGATTCTCCTGTGCCTCAGCCTACCAAGTAGTTAGGACTACAGGTGCCCGCCACCACGCCTAGCTAATTTTTGTGTTTTTAGTACAGACAGGGTTTAACTATATTGGCCAGGCTGGTCTCGAACTCCTGACCCTGTAATCCGCCCACCTCAGCCTCCCAAAGTGCTGGGATTACAGGCGTGAGCCACTGCACCCGGCATTTTAAAGCTATTTTAATTGTAAACTTATTTTCTCTATGTACTCACTTTCTAAATTATTAATCAGCCCCACTTTCTTTCAAAGCAACGTCTGTATGCTGACAATTCTCAAATTTACCTCTCTAGCCCCATCTGCTAATATGAACATCAGACACCTATAGCCAACTGCCTCTTCAATATCTCCACCTGGATGTATAAAATGCATGTCAAACTAATGTACCCAAAGCCAACCCCTTCATTAAAAACCTCTCTCAGCTGGCTTCTCCTCCAGTCTACCCCATTTAAGCAAGTGACAACTCCATTCCCATACATGCTTAGGCTAAAAACCTTGAAATGAGCCTTACCTTCAACTCCAGTCTCTCTCTCACTTTTCCTCCCCCTCCTCTTTCCCTTCCTCCTGCCACAGCCAATCCATTAACAAATCCTGTTGGCTCTATCTTCAAAATATATCCAGGCGGTGACTGGGCATGGTGGCTCAGGCCTATGATCCCAGCACTTTAGGAGGCTGAGGCAGGTAGATCACTTGAACTCAGGAATTTGAGACTGGCCTAGGCAACATGGCAAAACCCTGTCTCTATAAAATATACAAAAATTAACCAGGTGTGGTGGTACGCATCTGTGATCCCAGCTACTTGGGAGGCTGAGATGGGGGGAATCACTTGAGCCCAGGAGGCGGAGGTTGCAGTGAGCCAAGACTACACCACTGCACTCCAGCCTGGGTGACAGAGACCCTGTCTCAAAAAAAAAAAAAGGTGAGCGCTTCTCACAACCTCCCACTGACGCACCCTTAATCCAGGCCACCAGCATCTCTTACCTAGACAGCTCGACGACTAATTGGCCTGGATGCTTTTATCCTTGTCCCTCTACCTTCTATTCTCTACATTACAGATCCTTTCGAAATAAGAGTCATGGCTGGCACAGTGGCTCAAACCTGTACTCCCTGCACTTTGGGAGGCTGAGGCAGGCAGATCACTTGAGGTCAGGGGTTCGAGGCCAGCCTGGCCAATATGGTAAAACCCCGTCTCTACTAAAAATATAAAACTTAGTCGGGTGTGGTGACAGGCAACAAGTAATCCCAGCTACTCGGAGGCTAAGGCAGAAGAATGGCTTGAACCCTGGAGGTGGAGATTGATGTGAGCTGAGTTCGCGCCACTGCCCTCCAGCCTTGGTAACAGAGGAAGATTCCATCTCAAAAAACATTAAATAAATAAATACATAAATAAGAAAAAAACAAAACAAAACAAAACAAATATTAGCCCTGCATGGTTACCCAAGCCTGTAATCCCAGCTACTCGGGAGGTTGAGCAGGAGAACAGCTTGAACCCAGGAGGTAAGGTTGCAGTGAGCTGAGGTTGCACCACTGCCTGCATTCCAGTCTTGGCAACAGAGCAAGATTTTTGTCTCAAAAAAAAAAAAACAAAAAACAAAAAAACACACAGAGTCAGATCATTTCATTTCCCTGCTCAAAATCCACTCAGGAAAAAATCCAAAGTCCTACGACGGCCCACCAGGCAGTCCATTTTGCCCCAGATGCCTCTCTCTGCCTCCTCCCCTACAGTTCTCCCCTTGCTCACAGCTGTCCCTTCCCTGCTCCTGGAACACACCTTGCCCATTTCTGCCCTAGGACTCTTCTCTCCACCTGATAGTCTCTTCCCCTAGATAGCTCCATGGCTTGCTCCCTCTCTGCACAAGGTCCCTTGACACCCTTCTACCTAAAACAGCAACATCTCCCCTGCTGAATTCTCCTTTACAGTGCTCATCACCCTCCACTGGTCATATATTGCTTTTCCCATATATCTCCTTCCACGATGATCAGCTAGGGTCTTAGGCCCCATAAGAACAAAGATATTTTTCAGTTCACTGGTATTTCCCCGGCAACTCCAGAATGCTCAAATATTTGTTGACTAAATGAATGAAAATTAAATAAATTTTTCAAAAATCTGGAACACACTTTTAACATAGAGAAAACTGAAGTACCATAGTAGGCTAATTAACTTCATATAGCAGCATAAACTGCCCTTCCTTAAGCAGGAGACAAAAGGCACAACAATGCATGCAAATGTAAGTGGTAAAGCAAACATACAAAGTTTCCCAATAGAAGAGTTTAAATTAAAATCTAAACTTCCAGCCAGGAGCAGTAGTACACATCTGTAGTCCCAGCTACTCAGGAGGCTGAAGCAGGAAGATCACTTGAGCCCAGGAGTTTGAGGCCAGCCTGGGCAACAAAGGAAGACCCCATCTCTAAAAACATAAAAATAAAAATCTAAGCCTCAAAAGAAAAAAAAAATTAAAAAGGCATTTTCTATAAACTGTTATAGAATTGTTTTCCTTAAACTGCAATAATGAGATTTTAGCAAACTGTTGTCTTCTAAAACAGGCTTTTTCACGACATGTGCCCGTTGGTAGCATTAGAAAATCTAAGAAAGTAGATCATACTAAATATTGATATATAGACACTAAAAATCATACAACCACTTGGATGAGTAGGTTTGAGATATTCCCAAAGTGACAGGTCTTTTATTTTTTCTCTTTTTTTTTTTTTTGAGACAGGGTCTCACTCTGTTGCCCAGGCTGGAGGGCAGTGGTGCAATCTCAGCTCACTGCAACCCGCGCCTCCGGGGTTCAAGCAGTTCTCCTGCCTCAGCCTCCCTGGTAAGTGGGACTGCAGGCATGTGCCACCATACCTGGCTAATTTTTGAATTTTTAGTAGAGACACGGTTTCTCCATGTTAGCCAGGCTGGTCTCGAATTCCTGGCCTCAAGTGATCTGCTTGCCTCGGCCTCCCATCTCACCCAGGCTTTTTTTTTTTTTTAACTTTTATTTTAGGTTTGGAGTTACATGTGCAGGTTTGTTATATAGGTAAACTCATGTCACAGGGGTTTGTTGTACAGATTTCATCACCCAGGTATTAAGCCCAATACCCAATAGTTATCTTTTCTGTTCCTCTCTCTCCTCCCACCCTCCACCCTTAAGTAGACCCCAGTATCTGTTGTTTCCTTCTTTGTGTTCTTAAGTTCTTATCATTCAGCTCCCACTTACAAGTGAGAACATGTGGTATTTGGCTTTCTGCTCCTGCATTAGTTTGCTAAGGATAATAGCCCCCAGCTCCATCCATGTTCCTGCAAAAACATGATCTCATTGTTTTGTTTCGTTTTTTTTTGTTTAGTTTTTTGAAACGAAGTCTTACTCTGTCGCCCAGGCTGGAATGCAGGGGCACGATCTTGGCTCACTGCAACCTCTGCCTCCCAGGTTCAGGCAATTCTCCTGCCTCAGCCTCCTGAGTAGCAGAGATTACAGGCGTGTGCCACCATGCCCAGCTAATTTTTGTATTTTTAGTAGAGACGAGGTTTCATCATGTTGCTCAGGCTGGTCTCAAACTCCTGACCTCGTGATCCACCTGCCTCGGCCTCCCAAAGTGCTGGGATTACAGGCGTGAGCCACCATACCCGACCGATCTCATTGTTTTTTATGGCTGCATAGTATTCCACAGTGTATGTACCACATTTTCTTTTCTTTTTTTTTTTGGAGACAAAGTCTTGCTCTGTCACCAGACTGGAGTGAAGTGGCTCTGCCTCCCAGGTTCAAGCAATTCCCCCGCCTCAGCCTCCCAAGTAGCTGGGACTACAGGGGCGTGCCACCACACCTGGCTAATTTTTTGTATTTTAGTAGAAACGGGGTTTCACCATGTTGGCCAGGATGGTCTCGATCTCCTGACCTCGTGATCTGCCCCCCTCAACCTCCTAAAGTGCTGGGATTACAGGCGTGAGCCACCTCAGCTGGCCTGTATGTACCACATTTTCTTTATCCAATCTGTCATTGATGGGCACTGATGGGCATTTAGGTCGATTCCATGTCTTTGCTATAGTGAATAGTGCTACAAGTAAATCTCTTTAAATAGCAAATCTACTACCTGCTTTTCAATGCTTTACCCTCGAGAAATTTGGGCTACAACTCAGTAACAAAAAGCAACATTTTTGTTGCTCTTGTTTTTAATTTTCATTTTTTTGTTTTGTTTTGTTTCTAAAAGACAGGATCTCACTCTGTGGCCCAGGCTGGAGTGCAGTGGCAGGATCATAGCTCACTATAACCTCGAACTATCAAACTCTTGGGCTCAAGTGATCCTCCCACCTCAGCCTCCTGAGTAGCTAGGACTACAGGTGCATGCCACCAAGCCCAGCTAATTAAAAGAAATTTTTTTTTTTAAGAGACAATGTCTCACTGCTGCCCAGGCTGGTCTCAAATTCCTGAACTCAAGCGATCCTCCTGCCTCAGCCACCAAAACACCAGGATTATACAGGTGTAAGTCACTGCGTCTTGGCCATGTGGTTTTTTTTTTTGTTTTTTTTTTTTTTTTTTTTTGAGATGGAGTCTTGCTCTGTCGCCCAGGCTAGACTCACTGCAACCTCCACCTCCTGGGTTCAAATGATTCTCCTGCCTCATCCTCCCAGGCAGCTGGGACTACAGGAGCACACCACCACGCCCAGCTAATTTTCTTTGTATTTTTTAGTAGAGACAAGGTTTCACCATTTGGCCAGGCTGGTCTTAAACTCCTGAGCTCATGATACATCTGATTCAGCCTCCCAAAGTGCTAGTATTACAGTTGTGAGCCACCACACTGAACAATATTTTTTTTTTTAACTGGGCAAAAGATCTGGGCCAAGTGTAGCGGCTCACACCTGTAATATCAGCACTTTGGGAGGCCAAGGCAGGTAGATTGTCTGACCAGCCTGGGCAACATGTGAAACTCTGTCTCTACTAACAATATAGAATGTTAGCCAGGTGTGGTGGTGCACACCTATAGTCCCAGCTACTCCAAAGGCTGAGGCAGAAGAATCACTTGAACCTGGGAGGCAGAGGTTGCTGTGAGCTGAGATCGGGCCACTTCACTCCAGCCTGGGTGGGTGGATCACAAGGTCAGGAGATCGAGACCATCCTGGCTAACAGGGTGAAACTCTGTCTCTACTAAAAATAACAAAAAATTAGCTGGGCATGATGGCATGTGCCTGTAGTCCCAGTTAATCAGGAGGCTAAGGCAGGAGAATCACTTGAACCCGGGAGGTGGAGGTTGCAGTGAGCCAAGATCACACCACTGCACTCAGCCTGGGTGACACAGCAAAACACCGTGTCAAAAATAAAGCAAAATTTAAAAAAATAATAAAGTCTATTAATTTTTTAAATATATTAATTGAGCTTTATGGTTAAGTTTTTAAAAAGATAAATCTGACTCATGAAGTTTAAATTATAATCAGATAGAAGATGAGTGATCTCCCCAAGGAGACAAGCTTTTCTATGAAAATCTTATCAAAATCAATAATGTACGTAGAAAACTGAGTAACCTCATTATATATCATAGTTTTGCATGATGTAACCACTCTTCAGAGAATATCTCATCTTATCCATTAGCTCCCACAGAAGAGAAGGTTAAGGAAATTCTACTACTCATAAAATTATAATCTCACAATGTAAGTGAGGTGGTGACCATGCATGGGAAAGAAAGAGAATACAAGCTTAAAGAGAATTTAGAAAGAAACACTATCCAGTTTGTGTTGGGGATACCTCAGTATCTAAATTCTAAAAAGCACACCCATGTAGAACCTAGCCTGAAGCTTAAATTCACATTACTTTTCCAATCACTCAGCCAAAGAGAACCCTGAGGTGGCCAAGATAATGTAACAACCCTATCAAGTAGGTGTCACAGATAAAGACAGAAATGTTAAGTGACTACACATGGATAATGATAGAGCCAGGACATAAACTTGGAGTCTTCATACTCCCAGGCTAGTGGAGCCAAATTACCTGTTTTTAAATCTCATCTCTGCTATGTGATCTCTGCCATCTCATCTCTGCTATGTGATCTCTGCCAAGCAAATTTCCCTTTGAATTTACAATTCCCTTTGAATATACAAACAATTATGAGAAGAAAGGAAAATGAAAGCTTTATCTATGTTACATGTAATAAATGGAAACTAACTTTATTAAGATGTCTCAAATAAATCAACACATAAAATTTAAAGGCTATTTTTTTATTTTTTACCAGAATCGTCTGTAAAACTTAACCAGAGCATTCAGAAAGTACCTTAAAACAAAAAACATTAATCTGGTAATGTCATGACTCTTTAATTAGTCGTAAAATATCCTTGATTAACATTCAGGTACACGAATACCAAGAATAGTAAACAGAATAAAAAGAATTTTCTGAAGCATTTTCCCTTATTCACTACATGTCTACTCTTCCACTTACCTTTATCTCTAAAACAAAAACACTTTCTAAACCCTGTGGACATGACTTTACTAATCCAAAGAAGACTTTATATTCTATGCTCCTTGTAAAGCCACATTTCTCAAACTAAGGACCAAGGGCCATCTGAATCAGAGTATCTACTACGCCTGTGAAGATGACCCCAGATAAACTAAATCAGACTCTCTCGGGCAGATCCATAATCTTCTTATTTTTTAAGCAAAAAACCCAGGGATTCTTTTTTTTTTTTTTTTTTTTGAGATGACGGAGTCTCACTCTGTCGCCCAGGCTGGAGTGCAATGGTGCAATCTCGGCTCACTGCAACCTCTGCCTCCTGGGTTCAAGCAATTCTCTGCCTCAGCCTCCTGAGTAGCTGAGATTACATGTGCCTGCCACCACACCCAGGTAATATTTGTATTTTTAGTAGAGACAGAGTTTTCACCATCTTGGCCAGGCTAGTCTTGAACTCCTGACCCCATGATCATGCCTCGGCCTCCCAAAAGGCTGGGATTACAGGCACGAGCCACTGTGCCCAGCCAACCCAGGAATTCTTATGTTAAAACCTTTAGAACCTAAAAAAAAAAAAAAGGACGGACGTGGTGGCTCATGCCTGTAATCCTAGCACTTTGGGAGGTCGAGGCAGAAATGGATCATGAGGTCAGGAGATCGAGACCAGCCTGCCAGCCTGGCCAACATGGTGAAACCCCATCTCTTAAAAAAAAAAAAAAAAGGGCCGGGCGTGGTGGCACACGCCTATAATTCCAGCACTTTGGGAGACCGAGGGGGGCAGATCACAAGGTCAAGAGATCGAGACCATCCTGGCCAACATGGTGAAACCCCATCTTTAAAAAAAAACCTTTAGACCAACCTTTCTCAAATTCTTTGCTCTCAAAGCCCCTTTATTCATTATTTTTTAAGTTTAAAAGAAATAATAAACAATAAAAATACTGTTTTGTAAAACAAAATATAAAAAAAATAAATTTTATTTTATTTTATTTTATTTTATTTTTTAAAGGGAGATGGGGTCTCACTATGTGACCCAGGCTGGTCCTGAATCTTCCAAAGTGCTGAGATTACAGGCAGGAGCCACTGCCCCTGGCCTCAGGACCCTGTCATACTTTTAAATACTCAGGATTCCAAAAAGCTTTTGTTTATGAAGGTTATATCTATTAGAAATTATATGTATCAGACATTAAAATTGAGGGCTTTTTAATTTTTGCTTTTTTGAGATAGGGTCATACTCTGTCACCCAGGCCGGAGTGCAGTGACATCATCACAGCTCACTGCGGCCTCAACCTCCCAGGCTCAAAACAATCCTCAGCCTCCCGAGTAGCTGGGACTATAAGTATGTGCTACCACACTCAGCTAACTTTTGTATTTTTTGTAGAGATGGGGGGTTTCCCTATATTGCAGAGACTGGTCTTGAACTCCTGACCTCAAGCGATCCTCCTGCCTCAGCTTCTCAAAGTGCTGGGATTACAGGTGTGAGCCACAGTGCCTGGCCAAAAGTGAGGAATTTTAAAAATATTTATTAACTCATCAAAAAAGCCGGGCTCGGTAGCTCACGCCTGTAATCCCAGCACTTTGGGAGGCTGACGCAAGTGGATCATGAGGTCAGGAGTTTCAGACCAACCTGGCCAACATGGTGAAACCCCCTCTCTACTAAAAATACAAAAATTAGCTGGGCATGGTGGCGCGAATCTATAATCCCAGCTACTTAGAAGGCTGAGGCAGAAGAATCGCTTGAACCCGGGAGGCGGAGGTTGCGGTGAGCCGAGATCACACTATTGTACTCCAGCCTGGGCGACAGAGCAAGACTCCATCTCAATCAATCACTAAAATAGGCCAGGCGCGGTAGCTCGTGCCTGTAATCCCAGCACTTTGGGAGGCCGAGGCGGGCGGATTATGAGGTCCAGAGATGGAGACCATCCTGGCCAACATAGTGAAACCCCGTCTCTACTAAAATTACAAAAATTAGCTGGGCATGGTAGCGGGTGCCTGTCGTCCCAGCTACTCGGGAAGCAGAGGCAAGAGAATTGCTTGAACGCGGGAGGCGGAGGTTGCAATGAGCTGAGATCGCGCCACTGCGCTCCAGCCTGCCACCTGGCGACAAAACAAGACTCCGTCTCAAAAAAATAAAAAAAAATTTACTGCATACTAACATAAATAATATTTTTATGAAAGGTAATTATTTTTGGCCAGGCACAGTGGCTCATGCCTGTAATCCCAGCACTTTGGGAGGCCCAAGCAGGCGGATCATGAGGTCAGGAGTTCAAGACTATCCTGACCAACATGGTGAAACCTGGTCTCTACTAAAAACACAAAAAACTTGCCGGGCCTGGGGACGTGCACCTGTAATCCCAGCTACTCAGGAGGCTGAGGCAGGAGAATCGCTTGAACCCAGGAGGTGGAGGTTGCAGTGAGCTGAGAATGCCCCATTGCACTCCAGCATGGGCAACAGAGCGAGATCCTGTCTCAAAAAAGAAAAAAAAAGTAACTATATTTCAAAACAAAAAACAATTAGTGGAAAGAGTAGCACTGTTCAAAGTTTAGGAAATCTCTGTAAGATCTGGCTTAATAGAAGACAGCTGGATTCTCATAACTGCTTTTGCATTCAATCTGTTGCAATACATTGCTTTGGTTGAGTACATGAGGAAAATTTGACTTCAAATAGATTCACTAGTTGAAAAAAGGAAGAATTGGTTGTTTTTTTTTTTGAGACAGGGTCTCACTCTGTTACCGAGGCTAGAGTGTGGCGGCACAATTATGGCTCACTGCAGCCTCAACCTCCCAGGTTCAGGTGATCCTCCCACCTCAGCCTCCTGGGTAGCTGGACTACAGGTAAGCACCACAACATCTGGCTAATTTTTTGTATTTGTTGTAGAGATGGGGTTTCGCCATGTTGTCCCGGCTGATGTCAAACTCCTGGGCTCAAGCACTCACCTTGCTTCAGCCTCCCAAAGTGCTGGGATTACAGCATGATTCTGTAACATCATGCATCAGTCATGTGGAAAATGCTGTTTCAGAGATACGCAGACCTTCCAAATGTTGATGCATTTCCTTATACACTATATTTGTTAACATCAAAAACTATATTCATTAATATTGGAAAACAGACTCACAGTGGTGGATACAAGCTTTCTCAAATTCTGATTTTTACTCTAAAGCTCAAATGTTATCATTGGCAACAAATATTGTCAGCTGCTTTCCCTGAACAGACAGCTTCCCTTCTTTCATTTTTGAGAAAATATCTGCCAATATCTCAGTTGGTTTATCAGTCATTCTTTCAAGTAAGAATGGTGTATCATGGAAAAAGCATCCAGTCTGAGATCACAACTTAGTTCACATACACTTTTCCTTATCACTGTCGTAATTCCCATTACAGAATATCAGAGAGTCCTCAAGGGTGGAGAATCATGAAATTAACATCCTTTACTGTTTCATCATGGACAATCCTAAGTGAAATTGGTGTTATTTGATTTATTGGCAGCAGTAAAAAACACAAATAATTATATTATGAAACAATAGTTTTGATCTAGGACTCCCAGGAATGTGGCCTACACTGTGAAAATTGCTGCTATAGGCTGGGCAGAGTGGCTCACCCCAATCCCAGCAAGGAGGCCAAGGCGGGAAGACTGCTTGAGACCAGGGGTTTGAGACCAGCCTGGCTCATATAGCCAGATTCCATCTCTATTTTTTAAAAAAAAAAAAGAGGAAGAAGACTGGGCCCAGTGGCTCAGGCCTGTAATCCCAGCACTCTGGGAGGCCGAGGCGGGTGGATCACCTGAGGTCCGGAGCTCAAGACCAGTCTGGCCAACATGGAGAAATTCCCTCTCTACTAAAAATACAAAAAATTAGCCGAGCGTGGTGGCGCATGACTATAATCCCAGTTACTTGGGAGGCTGAAGCAGGAGAATCCCTTGAACCTGGGAGGCAGAGGTTGCAGTGAGCCGAGATCATGCCATTGCACTCTAGCCTGGGCAACAAGAGCGAAACTCTGTCAAAAAAAAAAAAAAAAAAATGGAAAGAGAGAAAGAAAGAGAGAGGGAGGGAGAACTGTTGCTACAGACAACTCAAACAGAAGCATCAATAAGTAACCCATCCATGAGAACAATACCAAAAAACAAATAACTTCCTCCCTGACTTGTCAAAGGAGCAATGGAGTTTAGCAAAAGTTTTTTGTGTCTTAGCAATGAATTGGAGGAGATTCATAGTCTGGATCCTGGCACTATAGGCATATGCATCTAGGTTTGTTTATATGTATACATACAAAGCAACTCTGAAAAAATAAATAATAAGTAACTAGCTGTCCTTGGGAAAGAGAGCTCATATCGATAAGGTGAGCTTTAAAAATATTGGGGGTTTTTGGGGGGGCACAACAATTCCTAACTGTCCAAGTGAGAGACTCATTCAAGGAGGTAGCTAGATTTGTCCTCGAGTTAATGTCTAAGTGCAACGGGGTAAAACATGCACTCCATTAACTAAAAAGGCACATTTCCAAATAGGATACATATTATGATTAAAACATTAAAAATACATATGTACAGATTTATTCACAGGTGCCCAAAAACAAATGTCAGAATATTCATTGCAACAACGTTTCTGTCTTTGGAACCTGACTCAAAATAAGGTTCTTCCTGTTGGCTTCTTCCTGAGACACAGCCAACTCTAATTTGTTGCCCAGGAAAATCATCTATGCCTATTATTAGGAAACTAAATTTATGATATCCATAGCCTAGAATACTACTATGTAGTTTTTGTTTTTTTTGAGATAGAATCTTGCTCTGTCGCTCAGGCTGGAGTGCAGTGGTGTAATCTCAGCTCACTGCAACCTCCGCCTCCAGGGTTCAAGTGATTCTCCCGCCTCAGCCTCCAGAGTAGCTGAGATTACAGGCATAGCTGAGATTACAGGTGCAAACTACCATGCCTGGCTAATTTTACTATGTAGATTTTAAAACATGAGGTATCTACACATCTATTCGCATGAAGTATTCTCTAAGATAAAGTGACAAAAAGCAAAATACAGACTTTGGTATATAATTTGCTGCGATCTATGGAAGAAAAAAAACAGAATAACATGTTTGCATGTATACACATGAAGTGACTCTGGATAAGGTGAAGACCAACTTTCCATTTACTACATATCTTTTGTACTGATTCATTTCAAAATTTACTTTGAAATATTGGTATTACAATAAAGAAAACTGGAATCCAGAACTGAATGACAAAACTGATACATTCTTACTACAAATCTGTGGTTAAGATTAGCATAAATCTTTCCTAGGCAAAGAGGAAAAAGTTTAACCCAAAGACTGTATGGATCTCCTCTACCCTCCACCTCCAGTCTCATTCCCCATCACTCAGAAAATATTCTCAATGGGTACAGAGGTATGTGCTCCCATTGGAAAACTTAGGGGAAACTGAGGGTAGACGTCTATGGAATCTATGGGGCACTGCTGAAACAGGACACCTAGGATATTTCTGCAGAAACAGGAATTTTTTTTTTTTTTTTTAAAGAAGGAGTCTTGCTCTGTCTCCCAGGCTGGAGTGCAATGGTGCGATCTCTGCTCACTGTGACCTCTGCCTCCCAGGTTCAAGTGATTCTCCTGCCTCAGCCTCCTGGGTAGCTGGGATTACAGACACATGCCACCACACCCAGCTAGTTTTGGTATTTTTAGTAGAGGCAGGGTTTCACTATGTTAGCCAGGCTGGTCTTGAACTCCTGACCTCAGGTGATCCACCCACCTTGGCCTCCAAAGTGCTTGGATTACAGGTGTGAGCCACCACGCCTGGCCTGGACAGGTTATTCTTAATCAACTGACTATTTCTGGTTCCAGAATGCTGAGCTACTGCACCTGGCCAGATTATTCTTAATCAACTGATTATTTCTGGTTCCAGAATGCTTCCATTATTCCACCTGCCCCAACGTATAAGCATTACCAACTTAATTATGCTTCTTTTTTTTTTTAGATGAAGTCTCTCTCTGTCACCCAGGCTGGAGTGCAGTGGCATGATCTCGACTAACTGCAACCTCTGCCTCTCAGATTCAAGCGATCTTTGTGACTCAGCCTCCCGAGTAGCTGCGACTTACAGGCATGCACCACCATGCCTAACCAATTTTTGTATTTTTAGTAAGATGGGGTTTTGCCATGTTGGCAAGGCTGGTCTTGAACTCCTGACCTCAAGCAATTCCCTTCAACGCCCCCCCACCACATTAGCCTCCCAAAGTGCTGAGATTACAGGCATGAGCCACCACGCCTGGCCTCCTAATTACGTTTTATTTTAGTTAATGTTTCGATAAATGTGCTTTCCCTAAACATCCTGATGAAAAGAGGCCCAAATACAAACTGATTTGTCAGAGAAAGTCAGTCTGAGATGAAATAGTTATTATGTCTAAACCACAAGTAGAAAAAAATTCAAAGGTCGACTATTTTAATGCTAACTCAATGCAATATTGCACTTTGGTTTATGGGAGAGGTAATTACACAGCTAATATCTGGGTTTTAAAAATTACATTGTGGGGAGAGAAGGGGAAAACAGGAAAAGTCTAACGCTTTTAGATTCTGTCAAAAAAAGTGTTTGCTAAAAAGCAAAACAAAATGAACATGAGAAAAAATGTGAAAAACATGCATTTTAGGAAGCTTTCACCAAAGCAGGTGCTCAAGTTCAGACTCAAATCTTCCAACTCTCGTAATAAGAATGAGAGGTCAGAATACCACAAAGTAATCAAATCAATCAAACAAAGCGGGAAACAGGTGGCTGACACCAGACTGGGCAGGGTTTTCCTAAATTGGGCTTACCTTCACTAATCCAAATCAGTTTTCAGAAATGGCTTCGACAAAAACTACCCAAACATCCCCCTAATAATTTGCACTCCTCCTCCACAATAGGGAAGTCAAACCATTTATTTCCCAGAAGGTTTACTTTCTCTTTCAAGCTCTGCTGGCTTCCTCCTGCCCCGCATATGGCCAGGAAAAAAGAAAAGCATTGGCTTTTCTTTCCTGCCTTCTCCAAAACTGGGGAGATGGGGTGAGAGAACCTGTTTCATGGAAAAGCTGGGTGGTTCTTAACTGCAACACTATTCTGAACACAGATTAGTTTGCAAACGAAAGTTACAGGACAGGAAAATAAAGGCCTACCCCTTCAACTAACTCATATACATGTACATTTGCATGTATGCACACACACACAGATGTGAAGGCATATATAATTCAGCTGAGTCATGTGCAGCAATCAGCTCCCAGCTTCATATCCAGCCACTTGGGATGCCTCCTCACTCCCACCTTCCTTACCTGACTCAAAATAAGGTTCTTCCTGTTGGCTTCTTCCTGAGACACAGGCAACTCTCATCATTCCTCTTCCCCTCAAACCCTCAACACTACCTGCACTTTCTGTGTTGGGAGAAACTCCTTGAGTGGTAATCCATTTTTAATGTGTCAAATATTACTTAAAATAAGTGAGAGGTAATCATGGATTGTAGACAATGCAAAGAGATTTATCAAAAGAGCATTTGTGTAAACAGGAATTTACAGTTTGCCTTGCCTATTCCTTTTACATGACAGCCTCAATTTCCTCTAACAGAATGTAAATCCCCCATCCCTATTCATTTAGTTTTTCTCCTGTTAGGTTGAATCTGCCAATTCTTTCTCTCCTTTGGGTCATTAGTGGCTGCCATGGATCATAACATGCCTGACTTTGTAGTTAGATATTAAAATTTATTTTATTTTCTGATACGACGTTTTTTTTGTTTTTTTGGTTTGTTTTTCTGAGTCTCGCTCTGTCGCCCAGGCTGGAGTGCAGTGGCGCGATCTCAGGCACTGCAACCTCCACCTCCCAGGTTCGAGCGATTCTCCTGCCTCAGCCTCCCGAGTAGCTGGGATTACAGGTGCCCATCACCACAACCAGCTAATTTATATATTTTGAGTAGAGACGGGGTTTCACTATGTTGGCTAGGCTGGTCTTTAACTCCTGACCTCAGGTAATCTGCCTGCCTCAGCCTCCCAAAGCATGAGCCACACCCGGCCTGATAAGTTTTTGTTTTGTTTTGTTTTGTTTTTGAGACGGAGTCTAGCTCCGTAGCAAAGGCTGGAGTGCAGTGGTGCGATCTCGGCTCACTGCAACCTCTGCCTCCCGGGTTCAAGTGATTCTTCAGCTTTAGCCTCCTGAATAGCTGGGATTACAGGCGTGCGCCACCACGCCCAGATAATATTTGTATTTTTAGTAGACGGGGTTCCACTGTGTTGGCCAGGCTGGTCTCGAACTCCTGACCTCATGATCTGCCTGCCTCGGCCTCCTGAAGTGCTGGGATTACAAGCATGAACCATTGTGCCCGGACTGATATTATAGTTTTTAATATGAGTATTCCAGCTGAGAAACAACAACAACAACAAAAAAGAGTGATTCAGCCTGTGCAACATGAAGAGATGCCGACTCAAAAAAATTTAAAAATTAGCTGAGGGTGGTAGCACATTCCTGTAGACCCAGCTACTCTGGGGTCTGAAGGGGGAGTATCACTTGAGCCTGGGAGATCAAGGCTGCAGTGAGCCATGATCTTGCCACTCACTGCACTCCAGCCTAGGTGACAAAGTGAGACCTCCAGAGCGGTGGCTCATGCCTGTAATCCCAGCACTTTGGGAGCCCGAGGCGGGCTTATCACGAGGTCAGGAGTTTGAGACCAGCCTGGCCAACATGGTAAAACCCTATCTCTACTTAAAAAATACAAAAATTAGCCAGGCATGGTGGCACGCGCCTGTAGTCCCAGCTACTCAGGAGGCTGAAGCAAGAGAATCGCGTAAACCTGGGAGGTAGAGGTTGCGGTGAGGCAAGATTGTGCCACTGCACTCCAGCCTGGGTAACAGAGTCAGAGTCCATCTCAAATAATAATAATAATAATAATAATAATGAATAGTAGTAATAGTAATTATTAGCACTTGAATGTTACCTATCCACCAGACACTATGCAAAGTACTTGATATCTATCATCTTGCTTAATCCTCTCAACTACTCTCTACAAGTGGACCTGGTCCAGGATTGTGGACAGAGAAACTGAAACCTAGAGAAGTGAATGCAACAGGCCCAAGGTCTAAGAGAAGGCAGACCTGGGATTAAAGCCCAAGGGATCTGACCTGATAATTCACTCTTTTTTTTCCTTTCTTTTTTTTTTTTTCTTTTTTGAGACCGAGTTTCACTCTTGTTGCCCAGGCTGGAGTGCAATGATGCGATCTCGGCTCACGGCGAACTCCATCTCCCAGGCGCAAGCGATTCTCCTCCCTCAGCCTCCCGAGTAGCTGGGATCACAGACATGCACCACCAACACCTTGATAGTCCACTCTTTTAACTGCTATAGTAATTTTGGACCATGAAGCCCTCAAACATACCCACCAAGTGTTTCAAAACTACAATAGCAATCACTTTAGGAAGACTCAAAATATAAGTTCTTTGGCTGATGCAGTTAAAAAGTCAAAGGTCAGGTAAAAATTCAGTGATGAGTAAGGTCATTTATTCTTATGGCTGGGGGTAGCAGGAAGGAAAGCCGGATCATTCAAGCATTATTTTCGTGTAGGGGCAGATTTACCTTCCTGATTATTCTTTTGCTAGGCTGTTAAAAGGAATTTGAAATAAATATATCCAAGATAAACTGGTAAACAGAAAGGGCTGCAAAAAAACAGGAGAACACCACCAAGCCAATTAACAAGATACATGTAGGCCGGGCGCGGTGGCTCACGCCTGTAATCTCAGCACTTTGGGAGGCCAAGGAGGGCAGATCACGAGGTCTGCAAATCGAGACCATCCTGGCCCACATGGTGAAACCCCGTCTCTATTTAAATATAATAAAATTAAAAAAAAATTTTTTTTAAAGATACATGTAAAACACACATATTCTACATTTCTACAAGTCTTTGGTTAATAGCATGATATGACTTTGGTAAAAAGGACAAAATAACTTATTTTAATGACATTTAAACTCAATTATTAACAGAAGAAAAGGGGTAATTGCTGTGGCTCCTTGGCCTCCTTTCCCCTTGGTTTAGGTCTCCTAAATTAAGAACTTCTACTTATAGCTCCCTGAACATACCAGGCTTTTTTAAGCCTCCACACACTCATGTTCCTTCAGCCTTGAATGCCACTGTTTATAATGCAACTTTGTGGAGAGAATTCCTATTCATGCTACAAAGCCCTATTCAGGTGCTCCCAACTGATAAATCCCCTCAGTAATGATGCCTTTCTCTCACTTCTAAAGAGAATTAGTCTCTTTTCTTGGATACTTAATAAGAACTTAGATTTACAGAGCTCTTACTATATGCCAGGCACTATGCTAAGCATTTTATCCACATTATCTTATTGAATCTTCAACAGTACCTACAACCTAAGTACTGTTATCATCTTCTTTTACAGATAAGAAAACAGAGGCTCAGATTCTGACTAGGAAGTGGCAGATCCAGCATTCAGTCCCAGATCTGTCTGACTTCAGAGCCGGAGTCTTGAACCACTCACTACCTGGTTGTCTCCCCTATCCTACATCCATAATGACACAGCACACACGTTGGTCCCTACAACGTCTCCAGTTTCACGAAAATGGACAACATTTCATTATCCTTGGATCCTGCCTGGTGCAATAACTGGCTCTCAATATGTTTGCTGATCTGAATTAAAGAGTTGTGACAGAGCCAGGCGCAGTAGCTCACACCTGTAATCCCAGCACTTTGGGAGGCTGAGGTGGGTGGATCACGAGGTCAGGAGTTCAAAACCAGCCTGTCCAACATGGTGAAACCCCATCTCTACAAAAAATTAGTGGACCGTGGTGGTGTGTGCCTATAATCCCAGCTACTCAAGAGGCTAAGGTAGGAGAATCACTCGAACCTGGGAGACGGAGGTTGTGGTGAGCTGAGACTGTGCCACTGCACACCACCCTGGGCAGCAGAGCAATATTCCACCTCAAAAAAAAAAAAAAAAGAGTTGTGATAATCCTAACATGACAAATGAGAACTGACCATAATAGACATATGCTATTTCCAGGCCTCATAACCTCTCCTTCCTCTGAAGACATGTAGCATTCAGTGTAGCACTGTCAGATAGAATGTCTCACTCTGTCGCCCAGGCTGGAGTGCAGTAGCAGGATCTCAGCTCACTGCAGCCTCCACCCCTCAGGTTCAAGCAATTTTCCTGCCTCGGCCTCCCGAGTAGCTGGGACTACAGGCATGTGCCACCACACCTAAGTTTTGTATTTTTAGTAGAGATGGGGTTTCACCATGTTGACCAGGCTGGTCTTGAACTCTTGACCTCAAGCGATCGCTCACCTCAGCTTCACAAAGTGCTGGGATTACAGGTGTTGGCCACCATGCCCGGCCTGTTTTTGTTTTGTTTTGTTTTTTTAAAACAGACAACGTCTCATCATGTTGCCCAGGCTGGTCTCAAACTCCTGGGCTCAAGCAATCCCCTTGCCTCAGCCTTCCAAAGTGCTGGAATTACAGGCATGAGTCACTGCTCCTGGGCCCGATATGCTACTCCTGTTAAAAACTGGAGGCATCTCAAACAATTTACCACCAAAGGACCATGTGGCCATCCTGACTAAAGTGTACTACACTTTACACTTACACCTTGTAAGCCAAGGTGTCTAGCAAAAGTATGTAACCACAATATTAATTATTTCTGCCATAATCAATAAGGACTGAGCCAGCCCAGCAATGTCGCCCTTCTGGATCTCACTGAGGCTGTTCCAGAACACCAGAAGTTTTTCAGGATTTGGGGATGTCCCTCAAGTGATCTTTTAGTGGTTTTTATAAATGACCCCAAAGTTATGGTAAAATTTTTAAATGTGAAAGACATAAAATATGAGTGATGATCTGTAGCCAATGAAAAATCCTCAAAAAACACTTCTACACTTAAGTACACTATGCTTTTCTCACCCAAAGTACCAAAACAAATTAATCAGGACACTTACCTTTGTACAATGTTGGACTCCAGTTCATAACTCCCCTAGGGCAGAGGGCAAATGTACTGATTTACTTTGTACAAATTAACAAGCACAAGGCATGTGCCTAACACATAGTAGGAACTCTATGATTAAACACCAGTGCTTTGCCTCAAAAGTTTTAAAAGCTTCCCCTACAAAAGAACAGAACTGAGATTCCTTGGTCTTGCATTCAATATCTTTTATAAGTAATCACTTCTCTACCTACCCTCCTAGTCTACCAGGCTACCAGGAATTTTTTTGAGACAGGGTCTCAACTCTGTTGCCCAGGCTGGAGTGCAGTGGTGTGACCATAGCTCACTGCAGCCCTGACCCCCTGGGCTCAGGTGATCCTCCCACCTTAGTCTCACCAGTAGCTGGGACTACAGGCCCATGCCACCATGCCTGGCTAATTTTTTTTATTTTTAGTGGAGATGGGGTTTCACCATGTTGCCCAAGTTGCTCTCAAACTCCTGTGCTCAAGCAATCCTCCTGCCTCAGCCCCCCCGCCAAGTGCTGGGATTACAGGCATAAGCCATCAAATTCTTTTTTCTTTTTTTTTTTTTTTAATAAAGACAGAGTTTCACCGTGTTGGTCAGGCTGGTCTTGAACTCCCGACCTCAGGTGATTCACCTGCCTTGGCCTCCAAAGTGCTTGGATTACAGGTGTGAGCCACCATATGCAGCCAAATTCCTTACACCTATCAAATTCCACCCATTATTTGGGACCCAGTTGAAATCCCTCCTTTGGTAAAAAAGACTTCCTAGACAACTCCAGGCCTCATAACCTCTCCTTCCTCTAAGACCTGTAGCTTTCAGCGTAGCACTGTCCAATAGAATGTTCTATGATAACAGAAATGTTCTACATCTGTACTATATGTTTTTTAATGTAGAACAGCTACCTTGTTAGACAGCCTGGATGTAAAGTCTCACCATCTCTTTGATGACATGTTACACTGGATGGTTAAAACATTAATCAAGTCCCCCAGTAGACTGCAATTTCTGTGAACAAGATACAACTTATTCTTCATAGCGACTTTGACAAAGTTGTAAAAAGTATATATTTGTTGGCCAGGGAAGGTGGCTCACGCCTATAATCCCAGCACTTTGGAAGGCTGAGGTGGGCAGATCTCTTCAGCTCAGGAGTTCGAGACCAGCCTGGTCAACATGGTGAAAGCCTGTCTCTACCAAAAATACAAAAATTAGCCAGGCATGGTGGTGGGCACCTGTAATCCCAGCTACTCAGGAGGCTGAGGTGTAACAATCACTTGAACCCAGGAGGAGGTTGCAGTAAGCCAAGATCAGGCCACTGCACACTAGCCTGGGGGACAGAGCACGACTCCATCCCCACCTTCCCCGCCCCCCAAGAAGAGTACATATTTGTTGATTTGCCTACCACCTGAGAAAACCATAAGCTACAAAGGTGTGGACTCAGATGTCTGGAAAGTTGGTCACCACTTCTGCCGCATCTCACATCTGAATGTCAAGACACATGGAGGCAGGAAGGATAAAGCCGCTTTATCCTCAAGGCACTCTGGTTTAAATGACGTTTGGGTCATGACTACCTTTCACCTAAAACGAACCTAGATTAGTATTTCTTTTCACTAGTAAACAGCTAAATTCTGATGATAAATTATGCTGACCAAAAACAGTTCTTTACTTTCCAAGTTAGACATAGCAATTAGATAGAAAAATAACCTAAGCAAGCTCGATTTATATTTCTTTTTTCACCTGTTTATTGAATACTTATCTCCCATGAAGTCTTTCAGCCCATTGGTGGTATTTTACTGTTCAGATATATGTTAGAATTTCACTGTTACTTGCCAGTTGCAGTGGCTCATGCCTGTAATCCCAGTACTTTGGGAGGCAGAGGCGGGCGGATCAGGCGGTCAGGAGTTCAAGACCAGCCTGGCCAATGTAGGGAAATCCAATCTCTACTAAAAACACAAAAATTAGCCGGGCGTGGTGGGGTGCGCCTGTAATCCCAGATACTCGGGAGGCTGAGGCAGGAGAATCACTGGAACCTGGGAAGTGAAGATTGCAGTGAGCAGAAATCGAGCGACTGCACTCCAGCCTGGGTGACAGTGCAAGATTCTGTGTAAAAAAATAATAATAAAAATAATAAAATAAAAACAAGAAAAAAAGGCCGGGCACAGTGGCTCACGCCTGTAATCCCAGCACTTTGGGAGGCCAAGGCAGATGGATCACAAGGTCAAGAGATCAAGACCATTCTGGCCAACATGGTGATACCCCATCTCCACTAAAAATACAAAAATTAATTGGACATGGTGGCGCGCGCCTGTAGTCCCAGCTACTAGGGAGACTGAGGCAAGAGGATCGCTTGAACCCAGGAGGTGGAGGTTGCAGTGAGCCAAGACTGCGCCACTGCATTCCAGCCTGGCATCAGAGTGAGACTCTGTCTTGAAAAAAAATTTTTAAAAAAAAGAAAAGAAAAAAAAATTGTTACAGTTTTTAAAACACAAAATATACAGCAGGAGGCACAAATTCCACCACTACAGCACTCTGCTGCCTTGAGCAAGTGTCTTGATTCTTTGGCCTCAATTTTCTTATCTATAATATTAGGGTAATTGTTATGTGAACTACCTACCTCAAGTCCTTTGTGGGTCAATTCGTAACTGTGCTGTGGTTATTTTTTTTTCCTTTCTTCCTCCTTTCCTTTCTTTTTCTTTCTTTCTTAGAGACAGGTTCTCAATATGTTGCCCAGACTAGACTCTAGACCCAACTCCTGGCCTCTCACTATGTTGCCCAGACCAGAGTCAACTCCTGGACTCAAGGAATCCTCCAGCCTCAGCCTTCAAGTAGCTGGGATCAGAGGTGTGCACCACCATGCCTGGCACTGTGGGTGTTTCTAAGTGATTATTCTTCCCAAATGAACTACATAAAAAACAAAAGATTCTTGAATTTACCAATGGTTCTTTGTGATGGGTGTGCTAATATACAGACTAAAATCAAGGCTCCAACCTCTAAAACATTTTTTTAATTCCAGACTTCTTTCCCCCATCCCACTGTGCAAACTGAACAAAAACTGGGCTAGCACTCCAGTCTGGAACATGTAATAAGGAAATAAATGTGCTTACTCAGAGAACAGACATATTTGATATAAAATAAAAAACCGGCTGAATTAAGTCATAACACAATCTAAAACCACATATAAAAGATTGAGATCATTTTCTGCTTTGCTTTATTCAAGCCAATGCTTTATCAGCACAGCCAGCCAAAAATTTACAATCCATACACAGACTATATAAACCTTTAGTTGCACATACAATAAAGCCAGCAGGTACACACTATACACACTTCTTTTAAAAAAAAAAAAAAAAAAAAAGACTAACCACTGATTTTGTCACCACACATATACACATACAACGACCTGATATAGCACAGAGTGATGTGTACCAAACATGTAAATACCAACTTGGGTGACGGTTTGAATCTTGTTAACTTCAGTGCAAACACACCCCCAAACGCAGGTAAAGTTTGCACACATGGTTTTTTTCAAAGCCAGCCTGTCTTTGTTTCACTCTCCTCTGCATTTACCCAAGATCTTGGCTCTGAGACAGAAAACTCCCACTCTCGATTGGTTCATTCTGTCCTATGCAATTAAGCAACGACACAATCCAGTAAACGCAATGGCTCAATTATTTATCTTTTGGCCGACTTTACCAGGTGTTTGGAAAAGAACAATGTCAAGAGGTTTATTTCTCTCTCTACAGCTGGCTGGAAGGGTTAATGGGGATTTTATTTTGTCTTTTTTTTTTTCCCCCTCTTTTTTTTACAAGGTGGGGGAGTGGGGGAGTATAGCTTAACCTAGAAAAACATGGGAGGGAATTTAGGAAGACTACCGGTCTGTCAATTTCCTTATAGGAAACTTGATTCTTATGCAATAAACCTACCCAAGACCAGCCAGCCCGCGAGGCTGCAGGGGACAGACACCTATTCCTGCCTCCAGACGGGCACAGCTGGCTCCTGAAGGAGCGGGAACCGGGCAAGTGGAGGAAGTGGCTCAGCGGGAGCCGCCGGCTGGGCGGAAAGGAAGCGCTTTCCGATCCCCACCCGAGCCGGTGATCCCAGCCAGTGTGACAGCCGCTCCGGTGGCCGGAACGTCCCCAGGGCCCCAGGGAGCAGGAAATCAAGGGACAGTCCCTCACTCCTGCCGCCGCAGCCGAGTGCGCCCTCGCCCCACGGTTCCGCGTTCTCACTGTTTCTCTGAAGAACGAAACTTCCCTCCAGAGCCCTCAGTCCCTTCCGAGGCCCGCTCCAGTCATCCCGGGGAGTCTTCCCTTAGGGCGACCCTCCGCGTCTCATCTCTCCCCACCCCAATGCAGCGTACATACAACCTCCCCAAAGGCCCCCAGCCCCTGCGGCGCCCCTGGGTCCCCCAAGCCTCCTCGACAGCCCCACCCTGCACCCCCTTCACCTGTTTCTCCCGCGGAGGCCGAGAGGCCGGAGCTGCGCGTGCGCCGGGGGCGGGCGGCGGGGCTCCCTCAGGCCAAAGGGCCTCTCCTTGCCGACCTGGAGAGACAGCGCCGAGCAGGGGTGCTTGTCCAGGATCCGGTTGGGGCTTGTTCCCTGGGCTGCGACGTCGGAACCTCTGGCTCCCCCTCCCAGTCTACGCCGCCGCAGCTCCGGAAACCGCCGAATTACAGCCCCTTCAGCCAATCCCCGCCCAGCCCCGGCCGGGCCCAGGCACGCCGTCATGCATAATTCATGAACGGCCAGCTCGCTCGGCCACCTAGAGGTCCCAGTGCGTGTGCGGTACAGCCGAAACCCCGCCCACCAACCAATGAGGGGAGCAGCTAGGAGAAAGGGCGGGGCCAAGAGAAGACTGATACGCCCCTGTGCTGGCTGTTCCGACAGTTTAGTGCTCCTCCCTCCGCCACAGCGAGGGAAGAGCCCAGGGCTTGGGCACAGAAGCCCGGGGGGAGGGAGGGAAGATGACCGGAATGTCCTGCTGAAAACTCAGCTGAGTTCCTGGCAGTGTGTGACGTCAAGGCACTTTAAATGCCCCTGATACAGCTCCCTCCTGCCCGCTCTCCCTTTTCCCGGCCCTGGGCACCACGTGGTGGCGAGGTTGAGAGCCTCTTACCACGTGGGAATCAGCCAGTTAGACAGTCCCCCAGGTGTCTTCAGATCCTCTGGGGACCCAACTCCTGAATTCGGTTCTGGGGACGACAAAAAGAACCTGGGTGACTCCGCCTGCTTTGAACTTCAGTTTCTGCGTGAGCAGGGACACATGCACCCGGAAACATGACGTGGAAATAGAGTAATTACTAGAGTGCGTGGGGAGAGGGTAGTGGATTTAACCCCGTCCTCCGTTCCATCACTTCAAGCATCAAACGCCGACGGGCTAGCCTATTGGCTGGTACAGGCAAATGCAGAAGACAGTATATAAGAAAGCTGACACGTACTTGTAGGACCTGACATTTGTATGCGTCTGAATTGAAATACATGAAATGTTCTGCCTTTTTCTTTTCCACCTTGTCTACTTGGTATGCAAGTTTTACTGAATTGAAGCCAGTGGTTCACAGGAAATGTACATATTTTGCCTTTCATAATAGAGGATGAACTTTGCACAATGGAGTGATTTCTGTGTATGTGCTGATACTATCAGGGTTTTAAATTTTTTTAAGGACTTTAAAAATATGTTATTAATATTTGTGTTTGTTTAATACGAACAGGTATAAAGACAAAATCTGAAAAGGGCCCATTATCTAACTGCTCAGATAACCCTTGACTTTTCAATGAAACTGATACATGTTCATATTTAGAAAATGCAGACCGTTCAGAAAGGTCAAATATTTTAAATGAAAATCTTTCCCTACCCCCATCAGTCCTTCTCCCCAAGGATAGCTGTTCTTATTAATTTCTGGTGAGAAAAATCAATGACTCTTAACCTTTGGAAGGGGGGTCACAGATCCTTTTGAGAGTTTGATGGAGACTAGATTCTAGCTCCAGAAACATACAGTACAAGCTTTTACTCACAAATTCACATGGTTCCCAATACCTGAAGCCTGTCTAAAGCCTACAGATTCAGATTGCTTGTACCACCTTGCATCCAGCGAAGGACAGAGGCATCTATGGGGCAATTCATAGGGTCACTGGTAGTGGGATCGAGAGCCTCCTATTGGCCGGGCGCGGTGGCTCACGCCTGTAATCCTAGCACTTTGGGAGGCCTCGGTGGGTGGATCACCTGAGGTCATGAGTTCAAGACCAGCCTCGCCATTATGGTGAAACCCCATCTTTACAAAAAAAAAAAAAAAAAAAAAAAAAGAGAGCCTCCTATTGCCCTCTGGTAGAAACAGCCCAGTGTGGAAATTGCTGTATTTACTTGTAGAGTTTGTATGTATTGATTAAACTGTTTATTTACACCACAAGGCAGATATCCCCCATCTCGCCTACATTCTCTTGTAACTGTGCTATCCCAGGCAGTTAACTGCCTCCCTGATAACATAGGGTCTAGGATTTGTTTAGTAATTTACTGCTTACAAAGCACTTATACACTCCCTGCCTCTTTTCTTTCTCACCACAATCATGTGTAGCAGATAGGAGAGGCCATACTATCTGCTGACAGAAAACTAAAGCCATGGGGTGCAGTGGTTTATGTCTGTAATCCCAGCACTTTGGGAGGCTGAGGTGGGCAGATCACCTGAGGTCGGAAGTTCGAGACCAGCTTGACCAACATGGAAAAACCCCACCTCTACTAAAAATACAAAATTAGCCGATCGTGGTGGCGCGTGCCTGTAATCCCAGCTACTCAGGAGGCTGAGGCAGGAGAATCGCTTGAACCCAGGAGGTGAAGGTTGTGGTGAGCCACGATGGTACCTTTGCACTCCAGCCTGGACAAGAAGATTGAAACTCCAACTCAAAATTAAAAAAAAAAAAAAAAAAAAAAAACTAAAGCCAACATAATGTGACATTCTCAAGATCACAGAGATACTCAGCAGTATACCAGGTTCAGAGTCAGGTTTTTGGGCTCTACGTCTTATAGCTTTGTTCCATTCATTCAAAGCCTGCCCTGCTTCCTGACTTCTCAGGAGCTGGCTTCTGTTTCCCTCATTGCCCTCCCCACCAGTCACACATAATATCTACCTCTGAGACTATAGCTTTGACTTACAAAAATCCTCTTCAGCTCAGACACTGGCCTTTCTCCACGTCCCCGCCAAATCCCTCTTGGCTAAATGCTGCAGTTTCTGTCCCTTGGGCCAATGCTTTAGCCACTTAATTATTCTCTCCTTACTCCATCTTATTCTTCCCCTGGCTGCCAGGGACATCATCCTAAAAATTAAATAAATAAACATTCAGATTGGCCAGGCACAGTGGCTCACACCTGTAATCCTAGCACTTCAGGAAGATGAGCCCGTTGGATCATGAGGTCAGGAGTTTGAGGACCACCCTGGCCAACATGGTAAAACCCAGTCCCTACTAAAAATACAAAAATTAGCTGAGCGTGGTGGCAGGCACCTGTAATCCCAGCTACTCAGGAGGCTGAGGCAGGAGATACAGTTGCTTGAACCCAGGAGGTGGAGGTTGCAGTGAGCCAAGATCTCAACATTGTACTCAAGCCTGAGAAACAAGAGCAAAACTCCGTCTCAAAAAAAAAAAAAAATTCAAACATTAGAGGGGCATGGTGGTAAGCACCTATAGTCCCAGCTACTTGGGAGGCTGAGGCAGGAGAATTGCTTGAACCCAGGAGGCGGAGGTTGCTGTGAGACCAGATTGCTCCACTGCGCTCCAGCCTGGGTGACAGAACAAGACTCCATGTCAACATTCAATCATGTCACAGTCTGCTTAAAAATCTCTACAGTTCTCTATTACCAGCAAGATAAAATCCAAGTCAATTTAAATTTCATTGTTTTGTGGGCTTTTTCTTTTTCTTTTTTTTTAGACAGAGTTTCACTCTTGTCGCCCAGGCTGGAATGGAATGGTACAATCTCGGGTCACCACAACCTTCACCTCCCAGGTTCAAGCAATTCTCCCTCCTCAGCCTCCTGAGTACCTGGGACTACAGGTTCCCGCAACCACGCCCAGCTAATTTTTGTATTTTTATTAGAGACGGGGTTTCACTATGTTAACCAGGCTGGTCACAGACTCCTGACCTTGAGCGATCTGCTTACCTCAGCCTCCCAAAGTGCTGGGATTACAGGTGTGAGCAAAATCGTCTGGCAAATCCAAGTTAAATTTTTTAAATGCTGGCCAGGCATAGTGGCTCATGCCTGTAATCCTAGCGCTTTGGGAGACCAAGGCAGGAAGATTGTTTGAGGCTAGGAGTTCAAGATCAGCCTGAGCAACATGGCAAAACCCCAACTTTACAAAAAAATACAAAAAATTAGCCAGGCGTGGTGGTGGCACGCCTGTAGTGCCAACTACTCTGGTGGCAGGAGGATTGCTTGAAAGAAAGAAGTTCAGGGTTACAGTGAGCTATGATTGTGCTACTGTACTCTAATCTGAGCAACAGAGCAAGACTAACCTTGTCTCAAAAATAAAAAATTGCTGACCATTTAATTCAGTGCCATGGCCAGGCACAGTGTCTCACGCCTGTAATACCAGCACTTTGGGAGGCCAGGACGGGCAAATCATGAGGTCAGGAGTTCAAGACCAGCCTGCCCAATATGGTGAAACCCCATCTTTACTAAAAATACAAAAAAAATTAGCTGAGCGTAGTGGCAGATGCCTGTAATCCCGGCTACTCAGGAGGGTGAGTCAGGAGAATCACTTGAACCAGGGAGGCAGAGGTTTCAGTGAGCCGAGATCAGGCCACTGCACTCCAGCCTGTTGACAGAGGCTCCGTTTCAAAGAAAACAAACATAATTCAGTGGCATGCATGTGGTAGGAGCTCAATTGATGTTTCTTCTTTCTCCCTCTTGATTTGAATCATAAAATCCTACAGGGCGGGCACAGTGGCTCACACCTATAATCCCAGCACTTTGGGAGGCCAAGGCGGGTGGATCACCTGAGGTCAGGAGTTCAAGATCAGCCTGACCAACATGGTGAAACCCCTTCTCTACTAAATATACAAAAATTGGCCGGGCGCGGTGGCTCACGCCTGTAATCCAAGCACTTTGGAGGCCAAGGCGGGAGGATCACCTGAGGTCGGGAGTTCAAGACCAGCCTGACCAACATGGTGAGATTCCGTCTTTATAAAAAAAAAAAAAATACAAAAATTAGCCAGGCGTGGTGGCAGGCACCTGTAATCCCAGGTACTCGCCTAAGATTGCACCATTGCAATTCAGTCTGAGCAATACAGTGAGACTCCGTCTCAAAAAAAAATTCTGCAAAGGCTGACCTGAATCCCCCTTCTCTAGCCTAGTCCCACAAACTCTAATAAATGTATAACCTTCCTCCAAACATATCTACTATAACTTCGGCAACTTCATGCCTCTGTAGATAGTCTTTCTCCCACCTGGAACCTCTTCCCTTTCCTCAGTCCCTGCCTGAGAACTCTTACTCATTCTTCAAAGCCCTGTTCCAACATCACCTCCTCTAGGCTTCCTTAGATCTTACTGGCAAGGTCAGTCTCCTCCCAGCCTCCCTCAGCAGATTATTTCCCCATCTAGAATGCATTCTCTACCTTGAACTCTAATAAATCCACCTATTAGCCTACTTCCTGAAAACTAAACAATAATTAACATTTATTAAGTAATTACTACTATGTTCCAGGAACTATGCAAAGCATTTTACATAAGATTATCTCATTTGATTCTCACTAGAACCCAGTGAGGTGGGTAATATTATAATTCTTATTTTACAACTGAGGAAATGAAGACTTAGAAAGTGAAAGACTGGCCCGAGACTGGTTCCACAGCTAGAAACTAGGCAGAAACTCAGAATGAAAATCGGGTCTGGCCGACTCTCTGGCCACATGCCAGCAAACATCTTCCCCTAAACTGTGGGTTCCTGGAAACTTGAACTCCTTAATGACTGTGTTCGTAATCTCAGCATCTAGCATCTAGCCTAGAGCTCACCTACGACAGTTAATTAAATCTTAATAAATAAGTCTTGAGGCCGGGCGTGGCGGCTCACCCTGTAATCGTAGCATCTTGGGAGGCCAAGGCAGGCGGATGACTTGAGGTCAGGAGTTTGAAACCAGCCTGGCCAACATGCTGAAACCCTGTCTGTACTAAAAATACAAAAATTAGCTGGTCATGGTGGCAGGTGCCTGTAATTCCAGCTACTCGAGAGGCTGAGGCAGGAGAATCACTTGAACCCCGGAGGCGGAGGTTGCAGTGAGACGAGATCACACCACTGCACTCCAGCCTGGGCAACAAAGCGAGACTCAGTCTCAAAAAAAAAAAAGTCTTGAATAATGATATCAGCAATAACAAACACAGAGTGTTGACTATGTACTAGCCACTGTGCTAAGCAAGTAATTCATGTAACACATCTGTGAAGTCATTCAATCCTTACAACAACCCCATGAGGGGAAGATGGAGGCTTTACAGAGGCAGAAAATGAGACTTGCCCAATGTTAAGTCACTTCCCCAAGAACATAGAACTAGTCAGTGGCAGAGCCAGGATTCAAATTCAAATATTGTGTATCTAATATGAGAGCTTGAATATCTGTTTTTCCTTAATTAAAACTATATTTGTGTCCAAAATTCTCATTAACTGTGAGAACTGCTTCACCTCTTCCCTGGAGGAATTAGCAGGAAAACCCTCAATCAAGAGGAAGGCATGGCGAGAAAGAGAAGAACCTTGGGGATGGTAAGTAGGTGGCAAGTCACTGTGGTGACCAAAGGGAGTAAGTTGGCTGGGCACGGTGGCTCACACCTGTAATCCCAGCATTTTGGGAGGCCGAGGCAGGTGGATTACGAGGTCAGGAGTTTTGAGAGCAGCCTGGCCAACAAGATGAAACCCCATCTCTACTAAAAATACAAAAACATTAGCTGGGTGTGGTGGCGCATGCCTGTAGTCCCAGCTACTCAGGAGGGTGAGGCAGGAGAATTGCTTGAACCCAGGAGGCGGAGGTTGCAGTGAGCCGAGATCACACCACTACACCCCAACCTGGTGACAGAGCGAGATTCCGTCTCAAAAAAAAAAAAAGTTAGTAAGGGACAATTTGTGAAGGTGATGAGATCTTTATGCAGCTCAGCAACAGAAAGGCTCACCCAGGGCTGCCCAAAACCCCTTACTAACATCACAGGGAAAAGCAGGTCTGCGCAACACGAACTTCTTGGGCCTCTCTGCCAAAACTACTCAGGCTTCGTTATGCAAGGATGTCTCTTTCCTTTGGTGTGAATAGTCCTCCCCACTCAATATTTTCAAGGCTCTGATTTTTTTTCCTGTACTGCTTAACACATTATTCACACCATGCCCTTCTGTTCTTCTGGTCAATTACCATGGAGCTTAGGATACAGCTCTCCTTTATCTCATCTCTTTCAAGGCCCTGCCTACCCCACCTACTTCTCTGCTGCCCACTGAATTCCAGCCAGTCCACTTCCCAGCTCAGAACCTGTTTATATATTGTTCCTTTTCCTTCCCTGGCTTTGGTGTGGCTGATTCCTTGTTACTCAGAGAGGCCTTGTCTAACCACCCCCATCTAAAGTTATTCACTGCCTGTTAATCTGTATTTCTATATCCTGTTTCCTGTGGAATTCCTAACAGTTCTTCTTTTATTTATTTTATTTTATTTTGTTTTTGAGACAGAGTCTCACTCTGTCACTCAGGCTGGAGTGCAGTGGCACGATCTTGGCTCACTGCCACCTCTGTCTTCCGGGTTCAAGAGATTCTCCTGCCTCAGCCTCCTGAGTATCTGGGATTACAGGTACCCACAACCACACCCGGCTAATTTTTGTATTTATAGTAGAGACAGGGTTTCACCATGTTGGCCAGGCTGGTCTTGAACTCCTGACCTCAGGTGATCCGCCCGCCTCGGCCTCCCAAAGTGCTGGGATTACAGGCATGAGCCATCACGCCTGGCTTTTTTGTATGTTGTGTTGTGTTGTGTTGTATTGTATTGTATTTTTTGAGACCGAGTCTTGCTCTGTCACCCAGGCTGGAGTGCGGTGGCACGATCTTGGCTCACTGCAACATCTGACTCCTGGATTCAAGCGATTCTCCTGCCTCAGCCTCCCGAGTAGTTGGGACTACAGGCGTGTGCCAATAAATTTTTTTGTACTTTTAGTAGAGACGGGGTTTCACCATATTGGCCAGGCTGCTCTCAAACTCCTGACCTTGTGGTCTGCCCGCCTCGCCCTTCCAAAGATCTAAGATTACAGGCATGAGCCACTGCGCCTGGCCGGCATTTTATTTTATTTTTTTGAGACAGGGTCACTCTGTCACCCAGGCTGGAGTGCAGTGGCATGATCTCAGCTCATTGCAACCTCTGCCTACCAGGCTTACACCATCATCCCACTTCAGCCTCCAGAGTAGCTGGAACTACAGGTATTCACTATCACCCTCAGCTAATTTTTCTCTTTAGTAGAGACAGAGTTTGGCATGTCTCTCTGTCACCCAGCCAAGAGTGCAGTGGTGCAGTCATAGCTTACTGCAGCTTTGAACCCTTGGGCTTAAGGCATCCTCCAGCCTCACCCTTCCTAGTAGTTGGGATTACAGGTGTGTGCCACCATACCCAGCTCTGTTTTACAGGGTTTCTTTCTTTTTTTTTTTTTCACCTGGGTGCAGCCGGGCTGAGGCCGAAAAGTTCCAGGAAGATTATCTCCTCTGTTTCAGGCTCCCTTGACTCCCCAGTCAACATGCTCACATAATAGTTGCTCAATAAATAATGAACATATGAAGGGCTGCTGATCCCCCTCCCCTCTTTGAATGTTCTCAATTCTCCTTCCTGACCTTCTCCACTTGCTCCCTTCCTTTTGACTCTGAAGATACTCCCTCTCTACCCTGACCCTGCTATTTCCTCAAGTTACCCCCACCGATTCACATTCATTGCCCCATGTCCTCATCCCCACCTGCTCCATCAAGGTGGTTTCTGCCCTCTCCTGTTCATAGGACAGAGCTCTTGAAGGCTACCAGGGACCTCCTTCTCATCAATGTTGTCATCTTCTCAGTCATTTTACTTAACTTCGCATTGAATCTAGAGCTGTTATCATCCTCCTCTTCCTTCCTAGACATTCTCCCCTCCCTTGACCATCACAGCAGTTGATAGAAGCAATTGCACTAAATCGAAAGCTGAGGGAGCTGAGGCGAGGCATCCTGGCTCTGACACGGAAGAAGTTGTGGAACCTTGGGCAAGTTTCTTAACCTTTCTGAACCTCAGCATCCTTATCGGCAAATAGAGAACACAATTCTGACTTTGGTGAATTTGCATTAAAGTGTTTTTTGTTGGAAGATACTCTCCAGCTGACTGTGCAGCATAGCAGATAAGAGTCAGGACCCGGCAGCCTCCATGGCTCAGCCATCCTGCCTACCCAGCAGTGTGATCCTGGGCTGTTTCCTCATCTATGAAATAGAAAATATAAAAGAACCTACATCCTAGGTGGTTGTGAAGATTAAATGAGGCAACTTGCTAAGGATTTAATACAGCATCTGGCATATTGCATCTGCTCAGTATATGTTAGGCATTATTATCTTATACAAAAACCAGAGGAAGAGGAGGAACTTGTTGGAAGGAAAGTGAGACCCCTCATAAATCCCAGTAAACTTGAACAACCACACCTTGGGAACGGCAATTCCAGAAACCTCGGCAGGAATTTGTGGAAAAGTTCTGCTTTTCTCTTGTCATGACTTGACCTGCTACCGAAAATGCTCTGTCTCCTTGTGTGTGTCTGTTGGCTTCCAATTCTAAATTCCAGGCACAGAAAATTTCATTGGCTTAGACAGAACCAGATCTTTTTTCTTTTTTTTTTTTGAGATGGAATTTTTCTCTTGTCTCCCAGGCTGGAGTGCAATAGTGTGATCTCGGCTCACCGCCACCTTTGCCTCCCGGGTTCAAGAGATTCTCCTGCCTCAGCCTCCCTAGTAGCTGGGATTACAGACGTGCACCACCATGCCCGGCTAATTTTTGTATTTTTAGTAGAGACAGGGTTCCTCCATGTTGGTTAGGCTGATCTCGAACTCCTGACCTCAGATGATCCACCCGCCTCGGCCCCCCAAAGTGCTGGGATTACAGGCATGAGCCACCGCACCCAATCTCTTTTTTCCTTTTTAATTGAGACAGGGTTTGGCTGGCTCTGTCACCCATGCTGGAGTGCAGTGGTGGAGTCTCAACCCACTGCAACCTTGACCTCCCAGGCTCAAGCGATCCTTCTGACTCAGCCTCCCTCATAGCTGGGACCACAGGCATATGCCACCAGGCCTGGCTGATTTTGTTTGTTTGTAGAGACAGGATCTCCCTGTGTTGCCTAGGCTGGTCTCGAACTCCTGAATTCAAGCAATCCTCTCACCTTGACCTCCCGTGCTAGGATTGCAGGCATGAGCTACTGCCCTGGCCTCTGCTATCTATTCTTAACAAAGCAGTTATGGACAGAGGTGGGCGTCTTGGTCACCCAGCAGAGACAAAACCCTGGAGGGAGAGGGTGGGGGCTTTTCTGAGCAGGGGGATGTCCAATAAGCATCAGAGATCATGTTTCTTTTTTTTTTTCCAGACAGAGTTTCACCCTTGTTCCCCAGGCTAGAGTGCAATGGCGCGATCTTGGCTCACCGCAACCTCTACCTCCCTGGTTCAAGTGATTCTCCTGCCTCAGCCTCCCGAGTAGCTGGGATTACAGGCATGTGCCACCACACCTGGCAATTTTTTTGTATTTTTAGTAGAGACACGGTTTCTCCATGTTGTTCAGGCTGGTCTCGAACTCCCGACCTCAGGTGATCCGCCCACCTGGGCCTCCCAAAGTGCTGG
The DNA here is from genome assembly GCA_963573385.1 of Cacajao melanocephalus. Lineage (NCBI taxonomy): Eukaryota > Metazoa > Chordata > Mammalia > Primates > Pitheciidae > Cacajao > Cacajao melanocephalus. The sequence continues at coordinate 31,785 of CAUYLG010063081.1, read as the reverse complement.
GATTACAGGTGTTAGCCACCGCACCCAGCAGGCATTGATTATCAAACTCAGGGCAAACACTAGTGTGAACTGGCTTACTCAGAGTCTCTCTGTTAGGAATCTGGAATGTTGAAATAGAGAGGCACAGAGCCTGGGAGCCATTAGAGCCTGGGAGCCATTAGAGCTGAGTTCCATTAATACCAGCACTTTAGAGAGCACTCCCTCTGCAAAAGTCCCTGGAAATCCCCTGATTCCTACTCTTCCTAGCTGTGCTCAGAGATTCCCTGGTGTCCGTAGGATATCTTGGCAGGCTTCTAACATAACTTCCTTTTTCCCTTTAAGCTGGCCAATGTCTTTGTCTTATTACACTTTCAACCAAGTAACATTAACCAATATAATTGTGTTTGAGATACTTTTAGGCTCTGGTGACACAGATGTCAAGTAAAGTGCTGCCTCTGGCCTCCAACAATATCTATTGAACTCCTATCAATGTTTAGACACAACTTAAAAGCCCCCTTCCTCCTTGAAGTTTTCCCATATTTCCCAAGCAGGATTAACCCCTCTCCAGGGTACTGTCATTGCACGTACCTTTTTTTTTTTTTTTTAAAGATGGGGTTTCACCATGATGGCCAGGCTGGTCTTGAACTCCTGACCTCAGGTGATCCACCCACCTCGGCCTCCCAAAGTGCTAGGATTACAGGCGTGAGCCACTGTGCCCGGCCGAAACCCTATCTTAAAAAAAAAAGAAAGAGAGACAGTCTCCCAGTATCACCAAAGCTGGATTGCAGTGGCATGATCTCATTGCAACTTCTGCCTCCTGAGTTCAAGTGATTCATCGGCCTCAACCTCCCAAGTAGCTGGAATTACAGGCGTGTGTCACCATGTCCAGCTAATTTTTGTTTTTGTTTTTGTTTTGAGACAGAGTCTCGCTCCTTCGCCAGGCGCCAGGCTGGAGTACAGTGGCGGGATCTCGGCTCACTGTAACCTCCGCCTCCCAGGTTCAAGCAATTCTCCTGCCTCAGCCTCCTGAGTAGCTGGGACTAAAGGCGTGTGCCACCACGCCCAGCTAATTTTTGTATTTTTAGTAGAGACGGGGTTTCACCGTGTTGGCCAATATGGTCTCGATCTCTTGACCTCCTGATCCGCCCACCTTGGCCTCCCAAAGTGCTGGGATTACAGGCGTGAGCCACCGTGCCTAGCCTAATTTTTGTATTTTTTAAGTAGAGATGGGGTTTTGCCATGTTGGTCAGGCTGGTCTCAGACTCCTGACCTCAGGTGATCCACCAGCCTGGGACTCCCAAAGTGCTGGGATTACAGGCGTGAGCCGCTGTGCCCAGCCTCAGGTGATTCTTAGGAGGCAGAACCCACATGACGATTCCAGTTCATTGCTGCAGAAAATCTGTAACCTATGGGCAGGTAGGGCAGGTTGCTCCTGGGGGCAAGAATAAAACAGGTGCCTGTCTGAGTCTGTTTTCTTTTCATTTAAAAAAAATTTTTTTTAAAAAAACGGGGTTTCACCATATTGGCCAGGATGGTCTCAATCTCCTGACCTCGTGATCCACCCACCTCGGCCTCCCAAAGTGCTGGGATTACAGGCGTGAGCCACTGCGCCCAGTCCTGAGTCTGTTTTCTGTTGCTATAACAGACTTTCAGACTGGGTGATTTTTCTTTTTTTCAGACAGAGTTTCGCTTTTGTTGCCCAGGCTGGAGTGCAATGGTGGGATCTTGGCTTACCACAACCTCCGCCTCCCAGGTTCAAGCTATTCTCTTGCCTCAGCCTCCCGACTAGCTGGGATTACAGGCATGTGCCACCACGCCCAGTTAATTTTTTTTTTTTTTTTTTTTTAAAGACAGCGTTTCACTATGTTGGTCAGGCTGGTCTTGAACTCCCAACCTCAGGCGATCTGCCTGCTATGGCCTCCAAAGTGCTTGGATTACAGGCGTGAGCCACCACACCCAGCCTAATTTTGTATTTTTAATAGAAAGGAGGGTTTCTCCATGTTGGTCAGGCTAGTCTCGAACTCCCAACCTCAGGTGATCTGCCCGACTCAGCCTCCCACAGCGCTGGGATTACAGGTGTAAGCCACCACACACCCGGCCCACACTGGGTATTTTATACAGAAAAGAAATGTGTTCCAGCCTGGCCGACATGGTGAAACCCCATCTCTACTAAAAATACAAAAATTAGCCAGGCTTGGTGTCACGTGCTTGTAGTCCCAGCTACTTGGGAGGCTAAGGCACAAGAATTGCTTGAACCCGGGAGGCGGAAGTTGCAGTGAGCTGAGATCGTGCGATTGCACACCAGCCTGGGTGACAGAGTGAGACTCTGTCTCAAAAATAAAATAAAATAAAATAAATTTGTTTATTTAGTTTTTGAGACAGGGTCTCACTGTTTTGTCCAGGCTAGAGTACAGAGACATAATCATGGGTTACTGCAGCCTTTATCTTCCGGGTTCAAGGGATCCTCCTACCTTAGCCTCCACAGTAGCTGAGATCACAGGCATGTGCCAACAGGCAAGGCTGATTTATTTGTGTGTGTGTGTGTGTGTGTGTGTGTGTGTGTGTGTGTGTGTAGAGACAGGCTCTCACCCTGTTGCCCAGACTGGTCTCAAACTCCTGGGCTCAACCAATTCTCCTGCCTCAGCTTCCCAAAGTGCTGGGATTGCTGGTGTAAGCCAATATGCCCAGGTGATAAATTTATTTCCTACAGTTCTGGAGACCGGGAAGTCCAAAAACTTGCTGCCAGCACCTGGGGAGGGCCCTCTGGCTGCATCACAGCATCAGGAGGGGATCACAGGGCAAGAGAGAGCAAGAGGTATCAGCTTAGGTCTCTTCCTCTTCTTTTTTTCTTCTTGAGAAACAGCTTCGATCTTGCCGCCCAGGCTGGAGTGCAATGGCACAATATTGGCTCACTGCAACCTCCACCTCCTGGGTTCAAGCTATTCTCTCACCTCAGCCTCCTGAGTAGTTGGGATTACAGGTGCCTGTCACCATGATGGGGTAATTTTTGTATTTTTACTATAGACAGGGTTTCACCATATTGGCCAGGCTGGTCTTGAACTCTTGACTTCAGGTGATCCACCCGCCTTGGCCTCTCGAAGTCCTGGGATTACAGGTATGAGCCACCACACCCGGCCCTCTTCCTCTTCTTATGAAGTCACTGGACCCATCCTGGGAGCCCCACCCTGGTGACCTTATCTAATTTAATTAGCATGAAAAGGCCCCACTTCTGATTTCATCAACATATGAATGTGGGAATTACCTTTCCACCATACGAAATTTGCCCAAGGCATGGTGGCTCACATCTGTAATCCCAGAATTTTGGGAGGCCAAGGCAGGTGGATCACTTGAGGTCAGGAGTTCAAGACCAGCCTGGCCAACATGATGAAACCCCTGTCTCTACTAAAAATACAAAAATTAGCCAGGCATGGTGGCACCCTGCCTGTAATTCCAGCTTCTTGGGAGGCTGAGGCAGAAGAATCACTTGAACCTGGGAGGCAGAGGCTGCAGTGAGCCGACATCCTGCCACTGCACTCCAGCCTGGGTGACAGAATGAGACTCCATCTCAAAAGAAAAAAAAATGAAAGAAATATGGGGAATTCATTTAAACCATAGTAGTGCCCATCACAGTGTTGTGGGGAGATTGAAATACGCTGTGTGGATGCAACTGGCATGTCATGTACTTTCTTTCCTGAAATTCAGCCCTCTGAAGGCCTCTGAATTTCCCCTCCCCTAGGCTGCCTCCTCCAGACCAAAGATTCCAAAGGGTATGTGTGGGGGAAGCCCAGGTTGAGTAGAGTAACTAGGTGTGTCTGGAGGGCGAATATCCTGACTGCTGGGTTGTGGATGTAGGGGGGGACAGGGTTACAGAGTAACAGACTGAGGATCCAGGTGCCTTTGAACTCCAGCTCCACTGCTTCCCAGTTATGAGACCCCAGACAAGTCAGTTTCCTCATATCTAGACTGGGGATGATCATGACAGTCTCTGCCTAGTGAGGTTGTTATGCGATTGAATAAGCAATTGCATACCTAAGTGCTTAGAACAGTTCTGGCAGAGAGTAAGGGCTCAATAAATTGGCAATTATTGTTATTTCCCCTGCCTTCCCCCACCCCAGGCAAGTGAGACAAGTTTATACCAAACAGTTATCTCTCCCTCCCTTTCTTTCTTCCTCCTTCCCTCCCGTCCTCTGTAACTCACCCTGTGTAGCTGCCTTCAGAGAATACAATCAAACACAGATCCTTTTAGAAAAGCAGATTTATTGGTCAGGCTGCTCACCAGGACACAGCAATGTGAGAGGTTCCCCAAGCCCAGAGAAAATGGCTTCTGTCCATGACTCAGGCCCCTTCAGCCCATCAGCACCGAGGGACCTTGTCCCACAATCCCAACCTCCCTCAGTTGAGGGGTCTTCAACCATTCAGAGGAGAGAAGGGAACCAAGAAAGGAAAAAGGAAGAAAAAAAAAAAGCAAAGCTTTGTATTGTATAAAAGGTTTGTGTCCCCATCCTCCCTCCCCCAATCCCTTAAAACAATGAGCTGCAATTCTAAAAAGCAGGGCAGGGAAGATAAGGAGCAGGTAGGGAAAGAAGGACGAAGCCCTCCAGGCCTCCCTTCCGGCTGTGACTGAGAAGAGGGGTTGTTCTTGCTTCTGACAAACCCCGTTTAATGGGGAGGAACTAGGGGACTCAATGTCTTGAGGAGAACCTGGTCCGAATAGAATCAGGCCTCTGCACTGGGAGCAACACTCCCTTCACCCCCAAAAATTCAGGAAACCAGTGAGGTCTTGGCTAGTTCTGCAGCTTTAGGATACTCCCTCTAGGAAAGGACTTTTTCTTTTTTAAACAGGGTCTGGCTCTGCTGCCCAGGATGGAGTGCAGTGGCACCATCATAGCTCACTGCAACCTCAAACTCCTGGGCTCTGGCGATACTCCGGCCTCAGCCTCCCGAGTAGCTGGGACCACAGGCACATGCCACCATGCCTGGCTAGGAAAGGAGCTTAAGAAGAAACTGCCAGGAATGAACCAGGGCTGGCTGCTCTGTGATGTGCTCTCCCCACTTCCCCTCCAGCTCTCAACTTGGTGGCAGGGCCAGCATCCTGCTCTCCCTCCTCACTCCCAGCCTGCTGCTGCCCCCTTCTGGGACCCGAATTTTCTGCACTTTGAGAAATGGGTTACCCCTGGGGTTGCCTCTGAGAGCCCAGTTGAGGGATGAGGTGAGGCTGACCTCTGCCCTCTTTGGATCATCGCCTTCTCACACTGTCCTCCCTCTTGATCCTGAAAATGGCCCTGCTGCCCTTGGAGAATCACAGTAAGATGGGGTTCTCAAATAGCTAATGGGGGGACTTCTCTCTTCACCCATTTCCACCTTCTCCTTTTTTCCTTTTTTTTTCTTTTGTTCAGATGGAGTCTTGCTCAGTCGCCCAGGCTGGAGTGCAATGGCATGATCATGGCTCACTGCAACCTCTACCTCCTGGGATCAAGTGATTCTCCCCGCCTCAGCCTCCCGAGTAGCTGGGATTACAGGCATGTGCCACCACGCCCAGCTAATTTTTGTATTTTTAGTAGAGATGAGGTTTCACCATGTTGGCCAGGCTGGTCTCGAACTCCTGACCTTGGGTGATCCTCCCACCTTGGCCCTCCCAAAGTGTTGGGATTACAGGCGTGAGCCACCGCACCCGGCCGACCTTCTCCTATGTTCCCATTTTTCTTCCCAAAGCCATGGCCATGTGCTTCTGTGTGCAGGTGCATAAACAGCAGTGTGCCGTCCCTCATGTACACATCTTCCACACCCCTCATTCCCAGGGCTTCTCTTGGCTCCAGCCTTTCTCCGGGACTCTCTGCAGATATAGCCTGTGCTGGACCACCAGCCAGGGTGAGGGCTCATTCTGCCCTGTCTTCCCTACTGTCTCAGTTTCCCCTAAAAGCTGCTTTCATGTCCTTCTAGTAGGGGGCCTCCCATGTGGGCAAGGGTCCCCTTTAGGATTCAATCTTCCTCTTTGGACAGTTTGGGCTTTGAGTCCCCCAGGGGTCAGGGTGAGAATGAAGAAGAGCTCAGCGAGCAGGAATGACAGCAGCTGGTGGGTGGTGTGCGGAGAGGCTGAGGGGAAGGCAGCCCCCCAGAGGGCCCTAAAGGTGGAATCACAGCAATTTCCTCTAAGATCCCGACTTGGACAACCAGGACAGGGATCAGTCCTTCCTTTCCCATTTCCACCCGGACTGTGTCCAAGCGGGGGCTGTCCACTGCGGGGGCTGCCTCCTCCTCAGGTCCTAACAGCTCTAAGACTCGGAGGGGTGCTCCTGGAGGTGTGTGAAGGGGGTGCTTTCAGTTTGGAAAAATCTCAGCAAGTTCGGGGCCGAGAGAGAAAGCGAAAGAGGAAGTTCGGAAGGGGCAAGGAATGGGGTGGGTGGCGGCACCGGCGGCTCAGTCGCTGTCGCTCTTGTCCACCAGCACGGCATCCGACTCCTCGGTGATCTCCAGCAGCGCGTGTGCGTCGGGGCTGCTCCCGCGCCGCAGGTCGCCGGCCTCCCCGCGCTCCACGCCGCCCTCGTCGTCGTCGGCGCCCACCTCCACCATCTCGGTGGCCTTGAGCACCTCCACCTGGCCCTCGCGGATCTTCTTGACGTGGAAGGTGAAGGGCGGCACCTTGTAGACCGCGGTCTTGGAGCGCGCGTACACCACGTGGTCGGGCGTGAAGGACTTGCGGAGCTTGTCCCGCGACGTCTTCAGCTTCTCGCGCCGCTCCGCGGGCACCAGGCGCGTGCCCAGCTTGTTCATGCGCTTCTCCAGGGTGTGTCGCGTCTTCTCCAGGTTCTCCTTGGTCTTGAGGCGCGTCTTCTCCAGGTTCTCGCGGGTGCGCACCTTGGTCTTCTCCATCTTTTCCTTGGAGAAGGCCTTCTTGAAGTCGTCCACGCGCCGCAGGCCGCTGCGCTTGATGCGCTCTGCGCGCGACTCCTCGATGACCTCCTCCACCTCCACTGCCTCATCCGACGACAGCTCCAGCGCCGCTGCGTCCTCCTCGGGCCGCTCGCCCTCGCCCAGCTCCTCGCCCTCCTTCTCCGGCAGCGCCTCCGACTCTTTCAGGGACTTGCTAATGCTCAGTTTGGCCGGCAGCTTCACTTCATCCTAAGGGGAGAGAAGGGACATGAGAGGGAGCGGAGGAGGGGCACGTGGGCGAGCCTGAGTCAGGGTGGTGGCAATCCTGGAGAGAGGGGAGCACGGGACGAGCGTGGTCCCCCGGAAACCGGCCTGACTTGTTCGTCGTATGCCCAATACCTGGCACAGGACTGGGCACATCGTGGGCGCTCAGTAAATGTGTGTAGGCCATGGCATGGTGGCTCACGCCTCTAATATTAGCGCTTTGGGACACGGAGGCAGGATCGCTTGAGCCCAGGAGTCCAGGAGTTCGAGACCAGCCTGGGCAACATAGACAACCCCCTCTCCGGCCCCCCAATCCCGCGCTGCCATTCTTTTCTTTTTTTTTTTTTTCCTAGATAGATTTTCCTTTTTGTTGCCCAGGCTGGAGTGCAATGGCACGATCTTGGCTCACTGCAACCTCCGTCTCCTGGATTCAAGCGATTCTCCTGCCTCAGCCTCCTCAGTAGCTGGGATTACAGGCATGAGCAATCACGCCAGGGTAATTTTGTATTTTTAGTAGAGATGGGGTTTCTCCATGTTGGTCAGGCTGGTCTCGAACTCCTGACCTCAGGTGATCCGCCCACTGCAGCCTCCCAAAGTGCTGGAATTACAGGTGTGAGCCATTGAGCCCGGCCAGGCGCCGCCATTCTCTAAAAAAAATACATGTGTGTTGAACGAATGGTGACTATAGAGACCGTGTGAGAAAGGGACCAAGCTTCAGGTCGGAAATGGGCCTGCGTAATACTTGCACTTGGGCTAAACTCTCTGCGGTCGTTCACCCACACCTGTGCCGTGTCCAACCAGCAGATGATGTTAAAACCATTGCGGCCCTCCGGAGACACAGCTCGCCTTTGGAAATGAGCGGAGCGCCCTCTGGTGCCAGAAATTGCACACTGTCGGAGCCAGGCAGAAAAGCAAGTGGTGGGAGTGTCTGTTTAGGTTTAAAGGAATAGAGGTTTGAGCCTACAGCCACGCCTACCCACCCAAGCAGGTACAGTAAAGGGAGTGCATTTCCCAGACTCGAGCTATTTTTTTTTTTTTTTTTGAGATGGCGTCTCACTTTGTTGCCCAGGCTGGAGTGCAGTGTTGCAATCTTGGCTCATTGCAACCTCTACCTCCCAGGTTCCAATGATTCTTTTGCCTCAGCCTCTCTGGTAGCTGGGACTACAGGCACATGCCACCAATGCCCGGCTAATTTTATTTATTGTTAGTAGAGATGGGGTTTCACCATGTTGGCCAGGCTGGTCTTGAACTCCTGACTTCAGGTGATCCGCCTGCCTTGGCCTCCCAAAGTGCTGGGATTACAGGCGTGAGCCACCACACCTGGCCTTAAGCTATTTCAGAACCAGCCTTAGAGATGGAGAACTGTGGCCCACCCTCCCTGACAGCCACCTTCCTTGACTTCCTCACACGATTGGGCTCCACCAGTGGTCATTCTCCCCGCTCCCTCACATTTAGAAATTGATGTTGGAAAGAGGAAGAAGCTGGCTGGGAGCCAAGGACATGTTTTCTCCCCAGTCTGGACAGTTCTTCTGGTTGTGACTTCCCTACCTTGGGAGGGAAGAAAGAGAGGCTCTTCAATTCTTGCTTTCCTCGCCCCCTGCTCCCCCACAAAGCCTGGGCTCAGGGGTCTAGGAGTAGGCTGGGTGGTCTCAGATTCCCCATGACCCTGGAGCTCAGAGCCAGTTCTTTGCTTTTCTTTCTTCCCCTTGGAGGACTTAGCACCAGAACTGCTTTCCATTCTGGGAAGATTTTCCAAGATCTTGACTCTGGCCAACATTTCAGAATCTCTGGATCACTCCCTCCCCAACTTCCACCCCTTCAGAACGCAGGGGAGGCGGAGCACAGAGAGGGAAAGGGCAGACCAAGATCATTAATAGGATCTCCTCTTTGGCCCAAACTCCCTTTAGGGACTTCAAATGAAGGAATGAGAGATAGTTGCTTTTCTAAAGGGTTTTCTAAAGACCATTTCCCAGAATTGTAGGAAAAATCCTGTCCTCCGAGAAAATGAGGCAACATGAACTGACCCCTCTCATAGACACACACACACACACCCCTATACATAGGCAGCTCTACAGAAATTCCTTCCCCAGCCCCCAACTCTTTCCTCTTCCCTCCCACCGACATCCCCCGAGTTTCCTGGTTTACACTGAAAACTAGGAACACCCTCTCCCAACTTCCTTCCCTTCTTGTCAATAGCATTAGCAGGGACAAAAAGGGAATGCTGGCTCCACCTCTTTTCTCAACTGGGCAGCAGCTCTGCTGGGCACAGAGCCACCTCTAGCTCTCTGTTACCCAACTACACCTCCCAGCAGGCAAGGTGACCTGGGCACAGGGCATGCTGGGACTTGTAGTCTCCACCTGCCATAGGCGGCTTAGTGGGGATCATGGGCATCCTAGGGCATTTTGTTTATCCCTCTGCCTCTTATCACTCACTGAGGCACTGAAGGGTGTTTTCCTTGTTCTAAATGTAGGAGGATCCCAACTTCTCTTTACATTCTCTCTGATTTCCAATCATTTACTTTGGGGCTCCTGTAATCACCTGCCTGCTCCTGGAGTGCATATCATTTAAGACTTACACATCATTTTAGGATCTAAACCCTCTTCATCCATCTTCACCCAGAATTTACCTGCAGCCCTAGTATTAAAAAAATTCAGCTCTGATCTTCATAGCCTCCCAGACTAAAAACACACCCATGCCCCACCAAAGGGTGGAGGAGAGCCCCTCCTTTCATTCAACTCAGACAATGTGAATAGGCTAGGGAGGGATTAAGGGTGACAGGCAGGGAATAGTCAGGAAACAGCCCCAGCTGCTGGAAAACAAATCCACATTGTCTCTCTGCCCTACCCCCAACAACCCCCCTTCTCCCTTACCCTGGTGCCTGCTCCACCCCTACCCCTAAAGGCTGAGCCGGTTAGTTTTCCTGGCCTCTGGCTTCCTAGATAAAGGTCTTTGCCAGCTGAACTTGGGAGTGAATGGGACTGGGGAAAGAGCTGCTGACTTCTTATAGCCAATGCCATCTTCATGGTGCCTTACGAAAGGTCTCAAACTACAACATAAAAGAGCAATCCTAGTGAGAGGAGTTTTTATTTTTTTTCTTTCTTTCTTTTTTTTTTTTTGAGACGAAGTTTTGCTCTTGTTGCCTGGGCTGGAGGGCAATGGTGTGATCTCGGCTCACTGCAACCCCTGCCTCCTGGGTTCAAGCAATTCTCGTGCCTCAACCTCCCAAGTAGCTGGGAATACAGGCATTCGCCACCATGCCTGGCTAATTTTGTATTTTTAGTAGAGATAGGGTTTCTCCATGTTGGTCAGGCTGGTCTTGAATGCCCAATCTCAGGTGATCTTCCCACCTTGGCCTCCCAAAATGCTGAGATTACAGGCATGAGTAACTGCACCTGACCTTTTTGTTTGGTTGTTTTTTTTTTTTTTTTGGGAGACATAGTCTCGATCTGTCGCCCAGGATGGAGTACAGTGGGGAGATCTCAGCTCACTGCACCTCTGCCTCCTGGGTTCAAGCGATTCTCCTGCCTCAGCCTCCCAAGTAGCTGGGATTACAAGCATGCGCCACCACATCCAGCTAGTTTTTTTATTTTTTGATAGAGATGGGGTTTCACCATGTTGGCCAGGCTGATCTCAAACTCCTGCCCTCCAGTGATCCATCTGCCTCGACCTAGCAAAGTGCTGGGATTACAGGTGTGAACCACCATTCCTGGCCATTTTTGTGTTTTTGTTTTGAGGTGTGTCTTGCTCTGTCAACCAGGCTGAAGTGCAGTGGCATGATTACAGCTCGCTATAGCCTCAACTTCATGGGCTCTAGTGATCCTCCCACCTCAGCCTCCCAAGTAGCTGGAACTACAGGCGCACACCACCATGCCCAGCTAATTTTTGTAGTTTTTGTACAGGCAGAATCTCACTGTGTTGCCCAGGCTGGTCTCGAACTCCTGACCTCAAGTGATCCCCTTGCCTCAGCCTCAACTGCTGAGATTTCTGGCATGAGCCACTGCGCCTGGCCAAGGGGAGGTTTATTCCTGGATTTGGAAATCTCTCCAGATGAGTAAGGAATCTGGGGGCTCCAACCCCCTTCATTGTAGGCTTCTCCTGGAGTGATGGCTTACACCATAGGAGCTGCCTTCTTGGTGGAAGGTCAGGGGATAGGAGAAGAAATGACTTGACCTGAATCCTGGGACGATGTCCAATAGGCTGGCTCTGGAGAAGGTATTCCACCATTAGCTTTTCCCCTCCACTCCAAGCCAGGTTTCCCCTATGACTCACAGCCTTGGAGCGCTGTCTTGGGGTCCACCCATCTGCCTGCTCGTACAACCACCACAAACACAATCCAAAATCATCTCCCTCCACCCTGGGCACCCAGGCCCGGCACCCTCGTCCCACCCCTACTTCCCTGGCAGAGCTCCCAAGCCAAAGGAAGGACCTCAGGGGACGGCAAGGACGGACGGCTCTGCTTGTTCTGTTTCCCGTTTTTATTAAACAAAACCACCACTCCCAACAGGCTCAGTTTCCAGAGTTAGCTTTAATGACCAGGTCTGAACAAAAGCATGCACAGCTCCCCCTGCCCTTTGCCAAGCACACACAGCTCCTCAACCCTGGATGGACGTAGAGGAGCCCCAGGGGGGCTCCCAGCCTCTTCCACTCCACCCCCAAACCTTGCTGTCTAAACTTGAGGTCTGGCTTAGGAAGATTTTTTATAAGATTATAATGTCATGGAGCACCTATTATGCATATGGCCCTTGGCCAGGAACTTCACATTTGTTAGGGAGAAGGGACAGATGCCACATAGGTCTGGGTAGGAGACTCTGTTGACTCAGGGCTGACCAGCTGTAGGTCCCCAACCACTGCCTGGGAATGGCTGGAGGAGACTGGAGAGGCAATTCAGAGACCCAGGATCTGCTTAGAGTGTATGTTAGAAGAGGGTGCAGAGGACGGGAGAGGTGAAGGGGAGAGAACGTCTTTAAAACTCAGAACCTCTATTAGAGAGGTTGCCAAGACAAGATGAGAGACCCCAAGGGCAGAAGGGTCCCTCCCTTCTGCTCTAGCATGCATTCTTGGCAGGGGTAAAGTTGTATCCAAAAGGGTGAAAACTGATTCTTGGAGATTGAGAAGGGACTTAGATATCACAATGGTTTGTGGCACTCCCCAGAGACATAGTACATAAATGGAGATACAGTTTATCAATTGTATTAACATTTCGTGAGGGAGATGAACAGCTTCGTTAAAAATATCTAAAAGGGCTGGGCACAGTGGCTCACACCTGTAATCCTAGCACTTTGGGAAACCAACGTGGGCGGGTCACCTGAAGTCAGGAGATTCGAGACCAGCCTGGCCAATACAGTGAAACCCTGTCACTAATAAAATTACAAAAATTAATTAGCCGGGCGTAGTGGTGGGCACCTGTAATCCCAGCTACCCGGGGGGCTGAGGCAAGAGAATTGGTTGAACTTGGGAGGCGGAGGCTGCAGTTCAAGCCACTGCACTCCTGCCTGAGGGACAGAGCAAAACTCCGTCTCAAAAAAAACCAAACAAACAAAAATAAAACAAAATACAATTATAAAAATTAGCTGGGCGTGGTCGTGGGTGCCTGTAAACCCAGCTACTCAGGAGGCTGAGGCATAAGAATCACTTGAGCCCGGGAGGTGGAAGTTGCAGTGAGCCGAGATCACTCCACTGCACTCCAACCTAGAAGCAAGACTACGTCTCAAAAACAAACAAACAAATATATATATATATATATATATATATACACACACACACACACAATCTAAAAGGTCTCTATAGGGAGGTGATTATGAGAACAACAATAATAACAACAACAAACTGGCTGGGTGAGGTGGCTCACACCTATAATCCCAGCACTTTGGGAGGCTGAGGCGGGAGGATCACTTGAGCCCAGGAGTTTGAGACCAGCCTAGGCAACATAGTGAGACCCCATCTCTAAAAAAATTTTTTTTGCTGGGCACGGTGGCTCACGCCAGTAATCCAAGCACTTTGGAGGTCAAGGCAGGCAGATCACCTGAGGTCGGGAGTTCAAGACCAGCCTGACCAACATGGTGAAACCCCGTCTTAAAAAAAAAAAGAAGAAAAAAAATTTTTTAAATAATATATTTAAGTTGAGAAACACTGTGCTATAGGAAGGCCAGAGGACCTGAGCTAGCCCTGCTAAAATACCTCCTCCCAGCCTCTGTGAGTTGGCAGCTTTTGGGCACCCCACCCAAGGCAGGATCTGGCAAACATAAGGGATCTGTTTGCAAAGGATTTTCTAAAAGAAACTGGAAAAAAAACATGTGTAAATGTTTTCCTCAGCTGCAGGGAGTGGGTGGAGAGGGCACAGAACAGACCCCAGGCCTGGGCCTCACAACGGCCCTCTCCAGAGAGGCTTTGAGCCAAGCTGGCTGTCCCTGAGGAGGAGACGGTGGGGGAAGGGCAGAACCCAAGCCATGCACCTTCATGCTGGGCAGTCTTTGGGTGAAGCTCAAGTGTAGGGGAGCATTTACTATTAAAAACAGAAACTAAGAAGTGGAGAGGGCCCCTTTCCCTCCCCTCCCACCCCCACTGCATACACCCCATTTGCCTGAACTCTGCATAACGCCAATGTTCTCATAGTACTCGGCCCCCGTCTACAGTGGGCAGTGGCTGGGGACGGCAGCCCTCCTGGCAGTGATCACCACCAGGCTGTGGGCTGCCAGTGGACTGCCAGTGGACTGGAGAAATACCCCACGCCCACAGAACAGGACCCAGGAGACCCTAAACACTCCCACTGGCTGTCGGCTCCTCTGGGGTCGGCTGGGGCCCAGGCTCTGGGTAATAGGGCAGTGCCCTAGGCGTCTGGTCAAAGGGTAGGAGCTCAGGCACTGTCTCAGGCTTCAAGTCAAAGGGCTCAGTCCCAGGCAGGTCAAAAGGCACGATCTTGGGTGTGGCCAGGTCAGAGGGTGCATTCGGCTTCTTCTTGGGCTAAGATGAGGAAAAGGGGTTTAAATGGGGTTTGGAGTGGATGTGGAAGGAATTGAGAAAATAAGGGCCTTGGTGGCATGCAGAGTAGGGGCTGATGAGTAGGGAAGGGAACACAATGTATTAGGATGGAAATAAACCACTTTTTTTTTTTTTTTTAAAAGAAATGGGGTGTTGCTCCATTGCCCAGACTGGAGTGCAGTGGCACTATCATAGCTCACTGCAGCCTCCAACTCCTAGGCTCAAGCAATCCTCTTACCCTGGCCTCCCAAATGTCTAGGACTACACACTGTACCACCAAACCCAGCTTTTTTTTTTTTTTTTTGGCAGAGACAGGGTCTTGCTATGTTGCCCAGGCTAGAAAATCTTATTTTATTATTATTATTATTTTGAGATGGAGTCTCACTCTGTCGCTCAGGCTGGAGTATAGTGGTGCCATCTTGGCTCACTGCAACCTCTACCTCCCGGGTTCAAGCAATTCTCCTGCCTCAGCCTCCCGAATAGCTGGGATTACAGGTGCATGCCACCATACCCAGCTAATTTTGTATTTTTAATAGAGACAAGGTTTTACCATGCTGGCCAGGCTGGTCTTGAACTCCTGGCCTCAAATGATCTGCTCAACTGGGCCTCCCAAAGTGCTGGGATTACAAGCATAAACCACCGGGACTGGCCTAGAAACTCATTTTAAATGCTTCATCAAGAGGGCCCTGGGAGCTGGGCACGGTGGCTCACGCCTGTAATCCCTGTAATCCCAGCACATCGAGGTGGAGGTGGGTAGATCCCTTCAGCCTAGGGGTTCAAGACCAGTCTGGGCAACACAGCCCAGGCTGTGCAAAAAATTCTGTTAGTGGAGTCTGGTGGCACACGCCTGTAATTTCAGCTACTCAGGAGGCTGAGGCATAAGAATCGCTTCAACCCAGGAGGTGGAGGTTGCAGTGAGCTGAGATCGGGCCACTATACTCCAGCCTGGGTGACAGAGCAACACTCTGTCTCAAAAAGAAAAAAAAAAAAAAAAAAAAAAGAGGGCCCTGGGGCCAAATGGAGTGGGGCAAACTGAAGCCCATTAATTAATAAACACAGCTTCAATTGAACCCCTCCCTTCCTCCCTCCACAATATTCCCCAGTCCCATTCTTGGGCTTCTACCTCAGCCCTTCCCCAGCCATAATGATAGGAAGACTATGGAGGCTGCAAAGGGTAGAGAGGGAGTTTTCTAACGGGTCAGTTGTTGCATTACAACTAGGGAGGCTCAGATGAGTAAATACGAAGGCACACAATTTCATTGTCTTCAGAGTCAGATTCTGCCAATCCCAGTTTTGTTGTTGTTGTTGTTTTTGTTTGTTTGTTTTTGAGATGGAGTCTCACCTGTCGGCCAGGCTGGAGTGCAATGGTGTGGTTTCGGCTCACTGCAACCTCCACCACCCGGGTTCAAGCGATTCTTCTGCCTCAGCCTCCCGAGGAGCTGGGATTACAGGCACCAGCCACCTCGCCTGGCTAATTTTTTTTGTATTTTTCGTAGAGATGGGGTTTCACCATGTTGGTCAGGCTGGTCTCAAACTCCTGACCTTGTGATCTGCCCGTCTTGGCCTCCCAAAGTACTGGGATTACAGGCGTAAGCCACTGTGCACGACCTGTTGGTTTTTTTTTTTTTAGATGGAGTCTCGCTCTGTCACCGAGATTGTGGGGTGCAGTGGTATGATCTCGGCTGACTATAACCTCTGCCTCTTGCGTTCAAGTGATTCTCCTGCCTCAGCCTCCCAAGAAGCTGGGATTACAGGTGTGTGCCACCATGCCTGGCTAATATTTTCTTGTATTTTTGGTAGAGATGGAGTTTTGCCATGTTGGCCAGGCTGGTCTTGAACTCCTGACTTCAAGTGGTCCACCCACCTCAGCCTCCCAAAGTGCTGGGATTACAGGCGTGAGCCAGTGCATCCAGCTTAATCTGTTCATTCTCCATTGGGGCAGGGTGGACACAGGGTGCTACTCCAGATGAGGAGAGGGATAGGCAGGGAAGAGGGATATCCTGGCAATTTTTCTTTAGCCACGTCCCCACCTTCTGTCTCCCTTGCCACCCCTCCCTCCCCCTACCACTTAAGATATCATACACTGGCCGGGCGTGGTGGCTCAGGCCTGTAATCCAAGCACTTTGGAGGCCAAGGCGGGCAGATCACCTGAGGTTGGGAGTTCAAGACCAGCCTGACCAATATGGTGAAACCCCATCTTAATAAAAAAAAAAAAAAAGATATCATACACTAAGATGCACAGGGAAATCAGGATCTAAAACCAAGCTCAATTTTTTTTTAAGATAGGGTCTCTCTCTGCTGCTCAACCTGGTCTCAAACTCCTAGTCTCAAGCGATCCTCCTGCCTCAACTTATCGAGTAGCTGGGACTCAACCTATTGAGTACAGAACACATTACTGTGCCTGGCAAAACCAAGCTATTTTTATGACAGGTGAGCTATGTCCCAGGGACCCCTGCAGCAGCCCCCATCTCTCTCTCCTGAGGTGCTGAGTTGCCAAAGACAACAGGCTTCTTGCTTTGAGTGATCAGAAGCCAGGAGAGAGGGACACTTAGGGGCAGTACTAGACTCAGGCAATAGCAGTATTCATTAAAGCCTGTAGTCTCAAAAAAACAAAGCAGCAGGTCCCAACCTGGCCTGCAGGGTACAAGGAGGAGGTAGGAGTGGCAGAGAGGCTGAAGAGAAAGGGAACCAACTTGTCTCTTTCCAAGGCAGGTGTGGAGTCCATGCCAGGGGACACCATGGCTGGCCAGGAGTTCCACTCCTCCCTTGCACCCCTCCCCTCCCACTGTCATCAGGCCAGGTGACCACATTGCCTCTACTTCAGCACTCATGAGCCTAAGCAGCTAATGGCCACCAATGCTGGCTACTCATAGCCATCGCTGCACACATACCCGCATACACTCGCAAAGCAGCGCCAGTGCCAGGACTGTGCAATGAACTCCCTCAGCAAGTGGCGGAGCCACAGCGAGCCCTAGGTCAGTCAGGGCTAGTCATCACCCAGCTTTCTGCTGCAGAGCCCAGAATGGAAGGAGGGGGTGGGGAGCAGTGAGTGTAGCGGAAGGGTATACCTGGGTTCTGGCTCCAGTTTGACTCCCAATCACTTAAGTGACAATAGGCTAGTGACTTCTCCTCTCTGGGCCTCAGCTTCCTAAACCACAAAACGAAGGAGATGAAGTTGATTATTTGTAAAGTGTCTTCTAGCTCAAAAACTATAAAATGAGGCCAGGCGTGGTGGATCATCCCTGTAATCCCAGCACTTTGGGAGGCCAAGACAGACGGATTGCTTGAGCCCAGGAGACCCTGGACAACGTGGAGAAACCCCATCTCCACCAAAAAATACAAAAATTAGCTGGGTACGGTGGTGCATGTCTGTGGTCCTAGTTACTTGGGGGCCCAAGGCAGGAGGAATGCTTGAACCCAGAGGGCTGGGACTGCAGGGAGCCATGATCGCTGCCACTGTACTCCAGCCTGGGCAACAGAGCGAGACCCTGTCTCAGAGAAACAAAACAAAACAAAGGAAAAAAAAGAAAAGAAAAAAATGTATAATGACAGAATGACGAAACATGATGAAATGTTCACAATGGTATAGTTCCAAAAAAAAAAAAAAAAGGCCCAGGCCACTCCTATTTCTGAGGTTAGTTGCTTAGCAATAAATCCCCTCCCTCTCGCTATCAGTTGCCCACTCTTTGTTGTCTCCTCATGCTTTTGACTTTGACCTTTACAATATGAAAAGTAAAAATAAAAAGGCAGCCGGGCACAGTGGTTCACGCCTGTAATCCCAGCACTTTGGGAGGCTGAGGTGGGGGGATCACCTGAGGTCAGGAGTTCAAGATAAGCCTAGCCAACATGGTGAAACCCTGTCTCTACTAAAAATTCAAAAATTAGCCAAGTGTGGTGGCACACGCCTGTAATCCCAGCTACTTGGGAGGCTGAGGCAGGAGAATCACTTGAATCCAGGAGGTGAAGTTTGCAGTGAGCCAAGATCACTCTACTGCACTCCAGCCTGGGTGACAGAGCAAGACTCTGTCAAAAAAAAAAAAAAAGAAAGAAAGAAAAACTTCTTTTTTTTTTTTAGAGACGGGGTTTCTTCATGTTGATCAGGCTGGTCTCAAACTCCTGAACTCAGGTGATCCACCCATCTCGGCTTCCAAAAGTGCTGAGATCACAGGCATGAGCAACCACGCGCAGCCAAGAAAAACATTTAAAGATTATGTGGGCATGGTGGCTTGTGCCTATAGTACTACCAGCTACTACTTAGAGGTTGAGATGCGAGGACTGCTTGAGCCTAGGAGTCTGAGGCTGCAGTGACCTATGATAGCACCACTTCAGCCTGGGCCACAGAGCTAAAACCCTACCTCCAAAAAAAACAGAGAGGGAGGGAGGAGCCCAGGGATAGTATGATTTCCTTTCATCCTGGGAATACCCCTAAAAATACTTCCCTGCTTTGGACCCAGTGACCAGGAAAAACAACCCAAACTCAGTTTGGGAGGAAGGGTGCAGTATGCATACTCTCCATGGCCGCTGGGTTTTAGAGCGTTGGGTTGAGAATATTTTTAGACAAAGGTTTGGGGTTCTTCTGGAGCAAGGTAGCCCTGATTTGCCTTGAATCCAGGAAAGAGGTATAGGTTGGGTTAGGATCTGGGGAGGGGAAGCCATTAGGCTCTCATTCCAGCCCTGGTGCCCTCCCCTTTAATGCCCATGAGACACCTAATCCCTTAAATGCTTCCTGGTCCTTATCCCCAAGCACTTAGAGCAGGTCTGATGAGTCTTTGCTGCTGGTCCATATGTAGGTCACTGGCTTTGCTTCCTCAAAACTGCTCCAGAACACATTTATAGGCATGAGCTGCGTAACAACATTTCAGTCAATGGACGACATACACAACCATGGTCCCATAAGATTGTAATGGAGGCCGGTCTTGGTGGCTAATGTCTGTAATCTCAGCACTTTGGGAGGCCAAGGCGGGCAGATTGCTTAAGGCCAGGAGTTCAAGACCAGCCTGGCCAACATGGTGAAACCCTGTCTCTACTAAAAATATAAAAATATTAGCCAGGCATGGTGGTGCACAACTGTAAATCTCAGCTACTCAGAACCTGGGCGCTGGAGGAGTTGCAGTGAGCCAAGATTGTACCACTGCACTCCAGCCTGGGCAACAGAGCGAGAATATGTCTCTTAAAAAAAAAAAAATTGTAATGGAGATGAAAAACATCTATCCCCTAATGACATTGTAGCCGTCATAATGTGTTAGCAAAACTAATTACTCAAATGTTTATGGTGATTGCTGGTGTAAACAAACTGCTGCACTACCAGTTGTATAAAAGTCTAGCCTAGGCCGGGTGCGGTGGCTCCCTCCTGTAATCCCAGCACTTTGGGAGGCTGAGGTGGGCGGATCACCTGAGCTCTGGAGTTCAAGACCAGCCTGACTAACATGGAGAAACCCCGTCTCTACTAAAAATACAAAATTAGCTGGGCATGGTTGGTGCATGCCTGTAATCCCAGCTACTCGGGAGGCTGAGGCAGGAGAATCACTTGAACTGGGCAGGCGGAGGCTGTGGTGAGTTGAGATCGCACCATTGCACTCCAGCAAGGGCAACATGTGTGAAACTCCATCTCAAAAAAAAAAGTCTCGACCATACAATTATGTATAGTAGGTAATACTTGATATTGATAATAAATGACTGTGTTACTGGTTTATATATAGTTTCACTCTTGTTGCCTGGGCTGGAGTGCAACGGTGCAATCTCACTCACCACAACCTCCACCTCCCAGGTTCAAGCGATTCTCTTGCCTCAGCCTCCTGAGTAGATGGGATTACAGGCATGTGCCAGAACATTTTGTATTTTTAGTAGAGACAGGATTTCTCCATGTTGGTCAGGCTGGTCTCAAAGTCCCAACCTCAGGTGATCTGTCTGCCTCAGCCTCCCAAAGTGCTGGGATTATAGGTGTGAGCCACTGTGCCTGGCCTATACATTTTTTTTGGAGACAGAGTCTTGCTCTGTTGTCCAGGCTGGAATGCAGTAGCACAATCTCAGCTCACTGCAACCTCCGCCACCCAGGTTCAAAAGATTCTGCTGCCTCAGCCTCCCAAATAGCTGGGATTACAGATGCATACCACCACACCCAGCTAATTTTTGTATTTTTTAGTTAGAGACAAGGTTTCACCATGTTGGCCAGATGAGTCTCGAACTCCTGACCTCAAGTGACTCACTCGCCTTGGCCTCCCAAAGTGCTAGGATTACAGGTGTGAGCTACTGCGCCAGGCCTGTTGCACCTTTTCTATGTTTAGACGCATTTTGATACACAAATACTTACCGTTGTGTTACAGTTGCCTATAGTGTTTAGTAATTAACATGCTGTATAAGTTTGTAGCCTAGGAGCAATGGGCTATATCATATAGCCTAGGTGTATAGTAGGCTATACTATTTAGGTTTGGGTAAATTTATGATGTTCACACATGAGGAAATAGCCGAACACTGCATTTCTCTGAACACATCCCAGTCATTAAGCAATGCATCACTGTATTTCCATTTTATCCCCCACTTTCTGGATCTAAAAGAGATCTCCTCTCCAAATTTTTGTCTAGAGGAGATGGTTAATGGGCACAAAAATACAGTTAGATAGAAGCAATAAGATCCAGTGTTTAGGGCCGGGCGCGGTGGCTCATGCCTGTAATCCCAGCACTTTGAGAGGCCGAGGTGGGTGGATCACGAGGTCAGGAGTTCGAGACCAGCCTGGCCAACATGGTGAAAGCCCGTCTCTTAAAAAAAAAAAAAAAAATCCAGTGTTCAATAGCACAATAGGGTTATCACCCATAGTTAACAGAAATTATTGCATATTTCAAAATAACTAAAGGAGTGGAATTGGGATGTTCCTAACACAAGGAAATGATACATGCTTGATATGACAGATACTCCAATTACCCTGATTTGATCATTATATGTTGCATGCTTGTCTCAAAATATCACATGTACTCCAAAAATATGTACAACTATTATGTATCCATAATAATTAAAAATAAAGCCCTTTTTTTTTTTTTTTTTTTTTAAGACTAGTAAAGTGCAGTAGTGAGAAGAGGGGAAAGATTAGGCCTTTTTTTTTTTTTTTTTGAGACAGAGTTTCACTCTTGTTGCCCAGGCTGGAGTGCAATGGAGTGACCTTGGCTCACGGCAACCTTCGCCTCCTGGGTTCAAGCAATTCTCCTGCCTCAGCCACCCCAGTACCTGGGATTACTGGCATGTGCCACCATGCCCGGCTAATTTTGTATTTTTAGTAGAGATGGGGTTTCTTCATGTCGGTCAGGTTGGTCTCGAACTCCTGACATCAGGTGATCCGCCTGCCTCGGCCTCCCAAAGTGCTGGGATTATAGGTGTGAGCGACTGCACCCAGCCAAAAATAAAGCATTTTTTTAGTTAAAAAATAAACTGGCTGCAAGTGGTATCACATGCCTGTAGTCCCAGCACTTTGGGAGGCCCTGGCAGGAGAACCGTTTGAACCCAGGAGTTTGAGATCAGCCTAGGCAACAAAGTGAGACCCCAGACTCTATAAAAGATTTAAAAAAAAAATTTACTGGGCACGGTGGTGGGCACCTGTAGTCCTAGCTACTTGAGAGGCTGAAGGAGGATCACTTGAGCCCAGGAGTTCAAGGCTGCAGTAAGCTATGATTATGCCACTGCACTATAGCTTGGGCAACAGAGTGAGACCCTGTCTGAAAAACAAAACAAAAACCCCCCCAAAACCAATTGCTTCCTGGAAGAATTGGCTCTTTAATGATCATAGCTCCACCCATCTGCATAGTATTTTATTTATTTAATTGTTATAACTATTATTTTTGAGACACAGTCTCACTCTCTCACCCAGGCTGGAGTGCAGTCGCACGATCTCAGCTCACTGCAACCTCCGCCTCCTGGGTTCAAGCGATTATCCTGCCTCAGCCTATTGAGTAGCTGGGACCACCATGTCCACCTAATTTTTGTACTTTTAGTAGAGACGGAGTTTTACTATGCTGGCCAGGTTGGTCTCAAACTCCTGACCTCAAGTGATCCACCCGCCTCGGCCTCCCAAAGTGCTGGGATTACAGGCATGAGCCACCGCACCTGGCCTTTGCATGGTATTTTACAGCAACTGCCTCTATACTCACAACCTGGCCTGATCCACCTGCAGCCCTCAGTCCACTAACTCCTGTAACTAGTAGAATTCACTTCCCTCATTTACTAGCTGTTGCTAGCTAAGTGTCGCCTGATAGGATGCGATGCCAAACTGCTAGGTTTTGTTTGGGAGACGGGGAAGGAAATGCCAGAGAAGGGCAGTAATGACTCAGAAGTGAGTTTAAGATGAGGGCTGTGATATCTTGGGGTGGGAGGTGCTGAATTTCTTGTGTGTGTGTGTGTGTGTGTGTGCGCGCGCGTGCACGTGGTCAAATGCAAACTTTCACAGCTGTGAAATCATTAAGTCTAGAAGTTCCCTGAATCTGGGGTGGGGCCACACAAGGGATTCCCTCCTTTCCTTCCCAGGAATAGGGTGTAGAAGGCCAGATATCTTGATCCCACAACTGGGGCCCTCCCATCCCTTGGTGTTCTCCTCTGCCCCACTCCCACTGCCACATCATCACCTCCCACCCTGGCAGTGGGGAATATAGCATCCCCGCCCCACGGCCCCTCCAGAGAACTCACACCATCCCAGGAGCCTTTCTCCAAATCTCTGTCTCTTTGCCTGGCCACGCAATCATCCTCCCCCTTCAGCCGGACTTTACCATAAATGCTGCTGCCCCCAATCTTCCCTAATAGGCCTGCCAAGGCACAGAGCTATTTTTACCTCCTTCTCTTCTCAGGCCTGCAGACTTCGGGGAGGAGCAGGAGCAGCCTCTGCTTTCCTCCAGCAGCTGGATCCCCACTCTATCGTCCCCACCTGGAACATCTGCTCTGCAGCTCAAGGTGGTTCTGCATTCCCAAGCCCCACCCCATTTGCTGGAATCTTTTCCTTACCTCTGAATTCCTCCCTAGGTTGGGACCACTTTAGCTCTTAGTTATTCCCCCTGTGAGTCTGGGGACTCCATTTGAGCTACTCGTAACTCTGTCTCCCACTGGCCTTGGTTTAGTGCAGATGCATTTGAAGCCACCTGTGATTAGAACTCATTCCCTCCCACCCCCAAAATACAGACACATCCCTGCAGATTGCTAGAGAGGGCATAACAGAGAGATGCCACTGGCCTCTGCAGAGAAGTCTTTCTCCCTCCATACCTTTCCTTCTTCTCTCAGAATCTCCATCTTTGGCATACAGAAGTTTACCTCGAGACCAAGAACATTCCCAGGTTTTATGGTCTGGGACAGTTAGAGTGAGAAGGGTCACACCTCTGGCTCTTCATGGTGACCCTTGGCCACACCAGCCTCTGGAGGAAATACAGAGCTGACTTGCTGTCCCAGACCCCTGTCTTGTTCCCCTCTTCTCTATGTCTCCAGTACTAAGCAGGTCTCTTTAAAAAACTGTCAAAAGCCCCCCTCTCATCCTGCTTCCTCTGAGCAGTTAGACTAAGTGGAAATAGCTCAGGACAAACGTTTTCTATCCAAATAGTGCTTAAGTAGGGGAAGCAATGCTTTTAAAAAGCCACATATATGCGCCTCCTGGGAGGAGTTCCTCATTGGTGGGTAAGGGTGGGGAGGGGGACAAGCGCCATTTCTGCCTGTCTTGCCACCTCAGATAGCTACCGGCTGACTCACTTTTCTGTCTCTGCTCTTCCCAAATACTTGTCCCGATCTGCATCTATCTCAACTCCTCCTGGGGAGAACAAGCCAGGGACCCCCTCACCTCACCCCAGATGGTCACTCAGAACTCGGCTTTACCAGGCCCCAGAGCAGTCAGGGAGCCACCGCTCCAGGAGAGGGATCTTCTAACTTGGAGGGTGTGGGAAATCCAGCCTTCCCTTTCTTTCCATTCCCTTCTGCAGGGAGAGGAAGGGGAGACGGGAGCGTAGACTAACAGGGTTCCCCACACCATCCCGCCTCCCTGGGGTTAGGAGCATCAGCCGGCATTTGGGAGGCCGGGAGGAGACAGTCTGGAACCCTTCCCGCCCAGCGCAAGATCTCATCCCCGATGGCACTGAGGAGGCGGCGTGGAGAGGAGCAGCTTAGAAACCCGAGACTCCCAGATTTATTAGGGGTTACGATCCAAAAGCTACATTTTTATCCAAGCGGGAGGAATGGGGAGAGGTGCAAAGAAAGCAGCCGGGGGGCGCCAGCCTGCCCCCGCCAGCTGCTCTGCTGCGCCCGGCCCCCGCCCCCGCAGGCATGCAGGGTGATTCACGGCGCCTAAACTGCGCCCAGACCGCCAGACCCCGGCTGTCCACCCCCTCCACCAGCCCCTCTTGCAGTCCTAACGCCCCCTCTTCCCCGCCTAGCCCCGCCCGCTTCCAGGAGGCCCAGGGTGCCCGCGCGCCGCGGGTGAGGGTGTCCTTAAGGGCCTGAAAGTGCCTGGAGGCCAGGAGCAGAGCGCAGCGAGGGGACGGGGTTGGGCCGCCGAAGCGGATGAGGGGACGCGGGGGCGCAGGGTCGGGGGAGGAGGTTGGCGGTCGCGTCCCACGCTTGGCGCAGCCCCCGCGGGTGCGTGCCTGAGTCCTGAATCACCCGCTATATCAGGCCCGCAGGCGCGGGGGCCCCAGGCCCGGGCCCCGCAGCGTGTCCGCTTACAGCGGACCCCAAGGATCGCCAGGGACCCCTGACTTTCCTAGAAACTTCCCCCAAGGAGGAAGACGTTTAACAGAGCCAATTAGGGAAGAAGCGGTCTGCTAGGGGCAGCGTCCTCGAGTCCACCCCCTAATTCAGTTCTGCTACACGTTTGAGACCGGAGAGGATCTGGGTGGGGAGGTGCGGGGTGCAGAGCGCGCCCCTCTACGCGCCCCTGGAGTCCGCCACTCCCTCCACCCCACCCCACACCGCCCAACCCCACCCCAGCGGCGCATGCCGGAAGGAGGGTGGATCTCCCGGGCGCCCGGGCCAGGCTGGGAGGGCAACCGCGCCACGGGCAGGTCTCCCCAACCTAAATCCCAGGCCGGGGACGCGGGCCGGGCGCGGGAGCTCTGGGCGCGGTCAGCCCGGTGGGCTCACCTGGTAGATCATGACTTTAAAGTTGCGGCGCCGCAGCAGTTCGGCCTCGTTGACCTCCAGCTTCTTGATCTGCCCCGCCTGGCGCTCCAGGCTACCGCGCACGGTCTTCACGTTGACGCTGACCTTGCGCACCTTCTCCAGCAGCTTGCTCACTGTGTTGCTCGTGGTGGCGTGCGCCTTGCCCAGCTTGCTCAGCTCGCCCTGGATGCTCTGCACGGCGCCCTCCATCTCCGCCTGCCGCTCCTCCAGCTGGGCTTGGGTCAGCTGGATCTGGTCTACGGCGCCGATGATTTTGTCCAGGAGACTCAGCACCAGCACGCCGTTCACCTGGTCCGACTTAATCAGCTCTTCCGAGCCGGCCCCCGACGGCTCCTCCGCCGCCTGCGCCCCAGCGTGGGGAGGCTCCGGGGCCTCGGCGTCGGGGTACCCGGGAAGCGGCCGCTCGACGATATAGAGCGAGACGTCCTCCATGGCTACCCGGAGCCGTGCGGGGCCGGCCGGGTGGAGCTGGAGCTGGAGCGGGAGACCCGAAGAGAAGGAGGAGCGGAAGGGGGAGAGCGAGCGGGCGAGAGCGGAGAGCAGAGGAAACTCGAGCCACGTCCGTGCGCACCGGGACAGCGGCCAGAACTGCTGGGCGGGGAATCGGTGAGCTCCCCGGCTCTCCGGCCAAACCCCGGAATCTGGCCGCTTATTGGCTGGCCCCACCCCAGAAAGGGAGGGACCGGGGCAGAAGGGGAGACCGACGAGGGGGGCGGCGGAGGGGGACCCAAGAGCTAAACGCCCCACCCTTCCCTGGATGGTTGGAATAGTTGGAGCGGGAGACTAGGGCCTCCGCTGGCTGCGGGAGCGGGACGGGCGGAGGAATGCGAGCTGAGGAAGGGAATCAGGTCCTAAGAGTGTTGCTCTCTGTTTCCCTCTCGCTTGAAGTGCTCATGAGAAAATCCTCAAGATTTGGGAGTCGGGTGCATCAGGAGACTCTGAAATTATAGGCAAAACTTATATTTACCTGTGACTAGTTTTTGAGCACAAAAGGACCCTTGCCCTTTGCAATCTTTTCAAAGAGGCCTCTCTGATTTCCTCATCACCAGCCCCAAGCAGGTTACCAACCCAGAGGTAAGTTTAAGGGGTTGTTTGTGGCAGGGAAGGAAGAGAGAACTTACTTGGGGTCACGGTGGTGGTGAGGGGCTGCGAAGCTCCTCTGAGTTCCTTTTAGAATTGTCCTAACAAAGTAGAATTTAGATGGACAATCAAAGAGAAAGTAAAGCCCACCCACCAACCCCCCTTTTTGAGACAGGCTCTCACTCACTCCCAGGCTGGAGTGCAGTGGCCCGATCATGGCTCACTGCAGCCTCGACCTCCTGGGCTCAAGCAATCCTGCCACTTCAGCCTCCTGAGTAGCTGGAAATACAGGCACATGCCACCACACCCAGCTAATTTTTTCAATTTTTATTTTTTTAGAGACGGGGTCTGCACTATTTTTCCCAGTTTGGTCTTGAACTCCTGAGCTCAAGTGTTCTGTTGGCTTCGTCCTCCCAAAGTGCTGGGACTGCACGTGCCTGGCGTAAACCCCTTTTTAAAAACTCACCTCTCTATAATGAAATCATTATGCAAAAACAAAACAAAACAAAACAAAACAAAAAAACAACTCACCTCTCTTAGGCAGGGCAAGGTGGCTCATGCTCGTAATCCTAGCACTTTGGGACGCCAAGGCCGGTGGATCACCTAAGGTCAGGAGTTTGAGACCAGCCTGACCAACATGGAGAAACCCCGTCTCTACTAAAATTACAAAATTAGCTGGGTGTGGTGGTGCATGCCTGTAATCACAGCTATTCAGCGGGCCGAGGCAGTGAAATTGCTTGAACCTGGGAGGCGGAGGCTGCAGTGAGCCAAGATTGTGCCATTTCATTCCAGCCTGGGCAAAAAGAGCGAAACTCTGTCTCAAAAAACAAAACAAAACAAAAACCTACCTCTCATCTCTCTCCAAAAATCACCTTTCCCTGTGTTCCCCCTCCAACACCCCTCAGCAGTAGCTGACACCAATCTCAGTGAGCAGGATCTAAGAGTCCATTCCTCTCTCAAGATTCCAGGGACTAACACTAAGCCATCAGAGAGATCATCAAATCCCACCTCCTCATTTGACAGGAAAATAAAAGCCTGCAGAAGACAGGTGGTTTGCCAGACGTCGCTTGCAGGTTAGTGTTGGCATTGACACTGGAACCCAGGTCTGTGGACTCCTGTTTTGATGTTCTTTCCTCCTTAGCACTCTAAGCCTTCCTCTGGGGCAGGGAGACAAGCACCCATGGCCACTTCCCAACACCCATGTACTGTTTTGGAGGATTAAGCAAAGCATATTTTCTTTCTTTCTTTTTTTTTTTTTTAAGAGATAGGGTTTCACTATATTGGCCAGGCTGGTCTTGAACTCCTGACCTCACGATCCACCTGCCTTGGCCTCCCAAATTGCTGGGATTACAGGTGTGAGCCACTGCGCCCGGCCCCAAAGCATATTTTCATCTATGCTGGGTATAAGGGAGCAGGCAATTCTGAGCAGCCCCAGGAAGATCCTTAGTGCAGAAATCCTGAAAAAGAGAGGCTGCCCATCCTCCCCCATTTCTCTGTCTAGCACAGCACTGGGGCTGTGAGTCTTTGGAGTGGCACCAGCTCCCTTTCCCACAGAAAAGTGGCAACCCTTTTCCCTGCTTAGGAAACCACACTCGGGTTTCCCCAGCTAGACGGATGATGGTCCTGGCAAAAGGTCACTTCTAGTCTGGTATCCATTATCATTAGGAAGAGTGAAAAACTGCTCTATGGGGACCTGGGCCTCCTCAATCCAGAGAACCCACCAACTCAGAAAGGAGCCCGAATTTGCAGTAAATGGGTTGGTGCCCTAACAACGTTTCAGGTTTGTTTTTTTTTTAGGGTTTACAGCACCATATTTGTTAGCTGAATTTCTCACAGAAAAGGGAGCCATCAACTAGGGCTGTTTATCAGGTTATCCTGAAGTACCCTTTCTACTACAAAGTCAAGATACATGGTTCCTGGTGACCTCCTTTTTTTTTTTTTTTTTGAGACGGAGTCTTACTTTGTTGCCCAGGCTGGAGTGCAGTGGTGTGATCTTGGCTCACTGCAACCTTCGCCTCCTGGATTCAAGAGATTCTCCTCCCTCAGCCTTCTGAGTAGCTGGGATTACAGGTGTGCGCCACCATGCCTGGCTATTTTTTTGTATTTTTTTTTTTAGTAGAGAAGGGGTTTCACCGTGCTGGCCAGGCTGGTCTTGAACTCTTGACCTTGTGATCCGCCCTTCTTGGCCTCCCAAAGTGCTGAGATTACAGGCATTAGCCACTGCGTCCAGCCTCTTTTTTTTCTTTCTTTTTTCTTTTTTTTGAGACAGGGTCTTACTCTGTGGACCATGCAACCTCGACCTCCCTGGTTCAGGTAATTCGCCCACCTCAGCCTCCCAAATAGCTGTGACTATAGGTGCACACCACTGTGCTGGCTAATTTTTGTATTATTTTTTGTAGAAACAGGTGTTTGCCACTGGTCTCAAATACCTGGGCTCAAGGGATCCATCTGCCTTGGCCACCCAAAATGCTAGGATTACAGGTGTGAGCCACTTTGCCTTTCTGTTTTTTCCAACTTTTTTTTTTTTTTGAGACAGTCTTACTCTGTCATGCAGACTGAGTGCAGTGGCACAATCGCAGTTCACTGTAGTCTGGACCTCGTGGGCTCAAGCAATCCTCCCACCTCAGCCTCTCAAGTAGCTTAGACTACAGGTGTGCCACCATACCAGGTACCCTAACACTTCAATAACTGTTTCTTCACAAATAAATGGTTTTCTCATTTGAGGTTCAAGTAGAATGAAGCTGGTATGTAAGATTATATGAGGCCAGGCATGGTGACTCATGCCTGTAATCCCAACACTTTAGGAGGCCAAGGGGGGCAGATCACAAGGTCAGGAGTTGGAGATCAGCCTGACCAACGTGATGAAACCCCGTCTCTACTAAAAATACAAAAATTACCCAGGCATGGTGGTGTACGCCAGTAATTCCAGCTACTCAGGAAGGTGAGGTAGGAGAATTGCTTGAACCCAGGGGTAAAGGTTGCAGTGAGCCTAGATTGTGCCACTGCACTCTGCCTGGTCGACAGAGACTCTGTCTAAAAAAAAAAAAAAAACAAAAAAGATCATATATACCCATATAAATGCCAGAACTGGAAGATTACCAACTTATTTTAGAATTTAAGAGAAATGTATTATAGTAATTTAAATTCCTTCTACTAAGGATTGAAAAAGCTTTTGGAAAAAAGACCAGTGACAGTAGAGAACCTTATGGGACCTTCATTTTGCAACCTCTGACTCCTGTGTTTAAGCGATTCTCCTGCCTCAGCCTCCCAAGTAGCTGAGACTACAGGTGTGTGCCACCATGCCCAGCATTTTTTTTTTCTTGAGACGAGTTGCTCTGTTGCCCAGGCTGGAGTGTAATGGCATGATATAAGCTTACAGCCACCTCTGCCTCCCAGGTTCAAGCAATTCTCCTGTCTCAGCCTCTCAAGTAGCTGGGATTACAGGTGCCACCATGCCCCACTAATTTTTTTTTAATATATATTTTTAGTAGAGATGGGGTTTCACCATGTTGGCCAGGCTGGTCTTGGGCTCCTGATCCACCTGCCTCGGCCTCCCAAAGTGCTGAGATTACAGGCATGAGTTACTGTACCCAGCCGGAACCTTCATTTTTTAAATGTCCCATAAGGTCCTTAGATTATTATTGTTATTATTTTAGGCAGAGTCTCACTCTGTCACCCAGGCTGGAGTGCAGTGGCATGATCTCGGCTCACTGCAACCTCCACCTCCAGGGTTCAAGCGATTCTTCTGCCTCAGCCTCCTTAGTATCTGGGATTACAGGCACCCACCACCACAACTGGCTAATTTTTTTTTTTTTTTTTTTTTGAGAAGGAGTTTCACTCTGTTGCCCAAGCTGGAGTGCAGTGGCATGATCTCCGCTCACCACAACCTCCTCCTCCAGGGTTCAAGCAATTCTCTTGCCTCAGCCTCCTTAATAGCTGGGACTACAGGTGCACCCTATCATGTTTGGCTAATTTTTTTGTATTTTTGGTAGAGACAGAGTTTTACTATGTTGGCCAGGGTGGTCTTGAACTCCTGACTTCATGATCTGCCTGCTTGGGCCTCCCAAAATGCTGGGATTACAGGCGTAAGCCACGGTGCCTAGCAGATTATTATTATTCAAGGTCCATTGATTCGATTATTTTAACTAGTGATATTCAAGGCACGAATTGCAGAGAGCACACAAAGAAATACAGTGAAAGGAAGTTTTATGTCTATCCCAGCAACCAGTTTCTTTTCCAGAAGACTTTAATTATTATTATTTACTATTTGTTTTTTTGAGATGGAGTTTCACGCTTGTTGCCCAGGCTGGAGTGCAGTGGCACCATCTCGGCTCACTGTGACCTCTGCCTCCAGGATTCAAGCGATTCTCCTGCCTCAGCCTCCCAAGTAGCTGAAATTACAGGCGTGTGCCACCACGCCCAGCTAATTTTTGTATTTTTAGTAGAGACAGAGTTTCACCATATTGGCCAGTCTGTTCTGAAACTCCTGACCTCAGGTGATCCACCCACGTTGACCTCCCCCAGCCTCATCAGGAAAATAGTTCTATACCACTTCTTCAAACAGAAATGCCAGAATTTGTAGATGAGTCAAGTTATGTCCCAGAGGTAGTGCAGTGAATACATCTCTGACTCATTTAACGCCTCCTTAACAGAGAATTTCTGTAAAAGGGCCCTACCCCTGCATGCCTATGTTGGAGAAAAGTCTGTATCAACAAGTTTCTCTCACATTCCTTTTCCGACTAAATGCCAGCTAAGTCCAACAGGGGGCATGCTGAGGCTCTGTGTCCTAGCTCCACCAGCATGGGCGCCCCAAACTGGAGCAGCACTGTCCTTTCCAGAGCATTTCATTCCATTCCAGTGAAAAATAAGCAGTTTCTCTTCATTTGTAGTTGCATTCAGCATGCCATTGCTTGCATTCAGGGTTGTTGGTTTGCATTTTCCATTGCTCACTCTATTTGCTGAAAGGCACACTGTTCCATTGTGTGCTTTCAGCCACTGAGATAGAATCCATAAAAGGGATAGTGAGGTCAAAGCAAACAACCCCTTTGGCCCAGAAAAAGGACACCAGGATGTAACCATGTCAGCAGCTAGAATCTCACAGGGGGCCCTTTCATATTCCTCCATCCATCTGCTTGTTCAATAAAGCGTGACTACTTAACACCAGCCAGTTACTGGACTAGGGACTTAATTGAAGATAAATCAAGTCTAGGCCAGGTGCGGTGGCTCACGCCTGTAATTCTAGCACTTTGGGAGGCCGAGGTGGGTGGATCACCTAAGGTCAGGAGTTCAAGACCAGCCTGGCCGTCATGGTGAAACCCCATCTTTAAAAAAAAAAAAAATTTTTTTTGAGACAAAATCTCGCTTTGTCACCAAGGCTGGAGTGCAATGGGGCGGTCTCAGCTCACTGCAACCTCTGCCTCCTGGGTTCAAGTGATTCTCCCACCTCAGCCTCCTGAGTAGCTGGGATTATAGACACTCAC
>CAUYLG010063080.1:0-18642 GCA_963573385.1 Cacajao melanocephalus | reverse complement strand
TTTTGAAAAAGCTAGGGAAATAAATTTTCTTTCAACATGTATTAACACACAGAAGGAGTTAAGATGAAGGGAGTCGCCCAGTAAGGAAGCTCTGTCCTTTAAGCACAGGCAAAAGTGTCTGGACAGAGCATTTCTGGCTTGATTTCATGGGACCTCCCCTGGCCGTCTCCGCTGGCTCACACAGCACCCAGTTGCTCAAGCTTCCCTGTCTGAACACTTCTCCACGCAGTCCCAGTGACTGGAGCATTCGGATCTTCTTTTGGGAGGTCTTGAAGTTGATGATAATCTCCATCTGCCTGAGTTAGACACTTTTTGATGAAGGTCTTGACAGGAACGTGCTTGTGCCCATCACAGCTAGTGAGCCCTGAGCTGATGAGGAAAGTAAGTGCTGATATCTGTGGCTGAGGACTGTTCTCACACCCCAGACAGTTCATGTGGACTCCCAGAAATAACTGGTTACATTTATTCTTGCTTTAGGACAAAGACCATGGGAAATATTCTTTTTTTAATTTACCAAGTGGTTGATATATTTTCCTCACCGCAGCTTTATTGAGGAATAATTAACAAATAGAAATTGCATATATGGAAATCAGCATGTTGAAGAGATGTTGGCACCCCCACGTTCATTGCAGCACTATTCACAATAGATAAGATATGGAAGCAGCCAAGGTGTCCACATCAGATGGATGGATGAGAAACATGTGATCTGTATACCCAAGAGAATACTATTTAGCATTTAAAAAGATGAAAATCTTGTAATTTGAGACAACATGATAACCCTGTAGCACATTATGCTGCTTGAAATAAGCCAGGCACAGAAAGGCGAGTATTGCATGACATCACTTATATGTAGAATCTTAAAAAGCCGAACTCATAGAAGTAGAATGATGGTTACCAAAGGCTGAGGGAGAGGAGTGTATGAAGAAGCAAGAGATGTTGATCAACACGTACAAGGTTTCAGTCAGACAAGGAGGACTAAGCGTTAGTGATCTATTGCACAGAATGGTGACTATAATAAATAATAACGCATTGTGTATTTCAAAATTGCCAAGAGAGTATCAAAATATTTTTACCACAAAAAAATGAAAAGCATGTAAAGTAATGAATTTGTTAATGAGCCTGAATTAATCATTCCATATTGTAAACATATATCAAAACATCACATTGTACCCCAAAATATGTAGAACTATTTGTCAATTAATAATAAAATTTTTAAAATTAATATTAAAATTACATATATTTACATGATGTTTTGATATAGGTATACATTATGAAATTATCAAATCAAGCAAATTAACATACACATCACTTTATATACTTGTTTTTTTTTGGGTAGTAAAAACATTGAAGATCTACTCTCTTAGTCAATTTCAAATAGACAATGAAGCATTATTAACCATTGTCACCATGTCGTGCAATAAATCTCCAGAACTCATTTATCCTCTGTAACTGAAAGTTGTACCCTTTGACCAAGATCTCCCCATCCCTCCCAAAACATCCAGCCTCTGGTAAACACCATTCAACTCTCTGCTTCTGTAATTGAAATGCAGCTTAGTTGCTCGCTGCATTTAGAGTCTAGTTTAAAAAAAGTAAAGTTTGATACCAAAAAAAGTGAACGTATTCCAAAGCTAGCTTGGGTAAGAGGCGTAGATGTCCTGCTATACTGCTTCACCTTTGCAGCAGAAAGCGGGCACTTTTATAAGGTGGCAGGGTGGGGAATGAGCAATGGCAGGGTTCCCCCTGTTAGGTTGGTGCCTTGCCTATCGACAGTTGAGTTGGCGCCTTCCTGGGCAGATGTAAGTTGTAAAAGCGGCCAAGCAGGCATGCTTTCCATATGCCCTCTAGTGGACCAAAGTTCCGAGACAACAACCTAGAGGTGAAAATTCCATGGGTTATGCTTTGGTCTGCGAATTGACTGTCAGCTCTCCAGGAGAGACCCATCTTGGAGAGCATAGTTAGATGCCCTGTAAGGAATGTCTCGTGAGGGGGGACATGAAAGGTCACATTTGCATTTCTGAAGGGCTAGGTAGGAAATAGGGAGCTGGGGAAATGAGAAAAAACAGATAGAGGGAAAACTAATTCGATCACCTCTTAGAAAAATGGGGGTATTCAGTTATGCTTCTCTGAGTTGGACTTTCTTAGATTCCACAGATGAGTAAGATCATGTACTTGTCTTTCTATGCCTGGCTTATTTCATTTTGCGTAACTACCTCCAGGTTTATCTATGTTGTCCCAAATGATAGTATTTTCTTTTCTTAGGCTGAATAGTATTGCACTGTGTATAATACTGTATTTTCTTTACCCATTAGTGAACAATATTCTGTGATTATGTCATCCTGTATTGTGCAGTATTGTACTATCCTACTTGCCGTGGACCTTAATATCTCCTTACTCTCTTAATATCTCCTTGCTCTAAATTTTATTTGCAATAAAATTTAGTCTAGGCTCCCAGGAAGGACCTAAGTATGTGTGCATGTGGCTTTGTTTTGCACAACCTTCCACATCTTATGGAAATAAGGAGTCATAACAGGAAAATCTCTCTTAATGCTGAGCCCTCAGTGTTTGTCAATGACGATTCCATTACTCCTGTTTAGCATGTGTTAGAAATGGTGGCTTAGAGCCAGAGCTCTAGAGAGTGGGAATGTAGGACTCGTTTATTCTAACTTGTCCATGCTGTGGTGTAGGACTTTGCCATAGGTGGAAATATGAGGTCAGCTAGATGGCCTGGGGCCCAGTCCTATCATAGGATGAAATAGGAGGTCAGCACAAGATAGAGGTCACAAAGACCTTGCTGATAAAACAGATTGCAGTAAAGAAGCCAGCCAGAACCCACGAAAACCAAGATGGTGACCAAAGTGACCTCTGATCATCCTCCCTGCTCATTATACACTAATTATGATGCATTAACATGCTAAGAAACACTCCCACTGGTGTTACGACAGTTTACAAATACCATGGCAAAGGGAAGAAGTTACCCTATATGGTCTAAAAAGGAGAGGAATCCTCAGTACTGGGAATTTTTCACTCCTTTATCAGAAAACTACAGAATAACCCACCCCTTGTTTAGCATGTAATCAATAAGTAACAATAAGTATAAGCAGCTTGAGTAGTTCATGCAACTGCTCTGCCTACGGAGTAGCCATTCTTTATTCCTTTACTTTCTTAATAAACTTGTTTTCACTTTATGGAGTCACCTCAAATTCTTTCTTGTGTGAGATCAAAGAACCTTCTCATGAGGTCTGGTTAGGAACCCCTTTCCAGTAACAACCCTGTACTAGAAAAAGGGAACAGGGCTGTTAAGTCCCCATTGGAGGCAGGATTTCAGGATGTTATTCCATTTCTATAAGCATAATAAAATATACACAGTGGTCTTTGTTCGTGGCTCCTGGCACACAGCTCCTAAAACCCACGGAGTCTCCTGAGTAATGAGTGTCTTTTATATGCTGATGTGAGATGACTGATGGGTGGGGCCCTGGATAGCTTCAGGATAGGGGTCTGTTGCCAGAAAAAACAACCCTGGAGTTAGAGGGTTAGAACTTTCAGTCCCACCCACTCTGAGGGAGGAGAGAGGGGCTGGAAATCCAGTTCAGCCACCAATGCCCAATGACTCAATGAACTATGCCTGTATAACAAAACCTCTATAAAACCCCTAAATGATGGGGTTCAGAGAGCTTATGGATTGGTAAATGCTAAATGTGCTGGAAGATGAGGTGCCTTGGAGAGGGCACGAAAGCACCGTGTTCCCTACCCCCCATACCATGCCCTATGCATCTCTTCCATCTGGCCATTCTTTTTTTTTCTGAGATGGAGTCCTGCTCTGTCACCCAGGCTGGACTGCAGGGGCATGATCTCGGCTCACACAACTTCCACCTCCCGGGTTCAAGCGGTTCTCCTGTCTCAGCCTCCTGAGTAGCTGAGATTACAGGCACACGCCACCATGCCTAGCTAATTTTTTTGTATTTTTAGTAAAAATGGGGTTTTGCCATGTTGGCCAGGCTGGTCCCAAACTCCTGACCTCAGGTGCTCCGCCCACCTCAGCCTCCCAAAGTGCTGGGATTACAGGCATGAGCCACCACACTCGGCCCCATCTGGCCATTTTTAAGTTGTATCCTTTATAATAAGCTGGTAAACATACATATGTAAACTGTTTTCCTGAGTTCTGTGAGTTGCTCTGCAAATTCTCAAGCCTGGTGGTTGGGGAAGGGCAGATATCAAGGGAACCCCTGAGTTTGTAGCCAGCTGGGCAGAAGTGTGAATAATCTGGGCACTCCACTGTGGCTGGAGTCCAAAGCAGGGGCAGTCCTGTGGGTCTGAGCCCTTTACCTTTGGGTCTGCAGTAACTCTAGGAGTTAGTGACAGGATGAGATAAATTGTAGGATACCCAATTGGTGTCCATAGAGTTGGAGGAGTAGTGTTGAAAAGGATACCATTACTTGAGGTCAGAGAAAGAACATGAAAATTTCAAACTTAAAACAACCCTGTAGGTTAACTATTATATTACAAATTTGTAGATGAAGAAATTGAAACAAAGAGACTAAGAAATTGCCAAAGTTACAAAGCCGATAAGCAACTAAACAAGGATTTGGACTTGGATCTATTTGAATCCAAAGAATTCCTTGTTCTCCTCACAGACCAGGCAGCCCTTCTGTCAGCAGGTGATGCTGGGCAATTACCCAAACATTTCCAACATCTCTACATTAACAAGCATGGAAGGAGCATGGGTTTGGTCACTTAACTCCTCTGAAGTCTAAACTTGCCTCCTAAGGATGCCATGAGGGTCAGGTGAGACAGAGAAATCAGTGTCCACTTGTAAAGTATGTTTATTATAATCATATCATCTTTGTTATAAAATGTATTAGCACCCATTTCTCAAGATACACCCATGGCAGACTTCTGCGCTGCCTCTGCACTACCAGCAAGGGAGCCCAGCACAGTTCCTTGGTTTCAAGGTTGTAATTTGCAAAAGAATCATCCGTCTGTGGCGTGCCTCTGGTCAGGTAGAGACCAGTACTGATGTCCTTTAATTACATATGTTAGAAACCACAGCTAATTCAGGACAAGCTAAAACATTTGAAATAAATACCAGAGTGGCAGAGCGCTAGCTGGCATACCAACCAGTGCCACGTTACATAAAACAACCAAATAAAGATGAAACAAAACAAAGCAAAATGTTTAATGTCCCCCTTTTCTCAAATACTGGATTCAGACACGACTGTTCTGATTCCATTCAAAGAAAAAGTCAATTCCATGTGATGGGAATTTCATATAAATTATCAATCAATTTCATTAAAACTTCTGGAAATCATTTGGACGTTGTTCATATCCATTGATATTTAAATCTCACAGAGGCACAGAGGCTGGGGGAAATGTGGGAAGTGCAGCATAAAAATTTGTCTAACACAGGGGTGAGTGAATGAACAAGTAAATAGATGTGGACCTTCTCTGACTTAACTGCAGGGAGGCCTACATGTGGAAACTCAACCTACAAGGTGTTATCAGGAATTTCTCCTTACTTTAATAAGAATATCTCAGTTTAGTGTGTGGCCTGTCTTTCTTTAACTAAATATTGGTGTGTAACTCATTCTACTTTGTTTGCTATGCTATTCAATGCATTGAAAAAAGACACTAAACATGTATCGTTCAAACTTTACCAAAATATTGCTATGTTTCAAAACCCCATATTTGGACAGGAGGTTCTCAGTCACTTACTTACAATGGAGAATATGTTATTGAATGACGTTTTTTTGCACTGTGTTTGTTACAATTCTGTCTTCACGACTCTAACTTGTAGAGGAAGAAAACATTACGTTTATTGAGAACCTCCTCTATGTCACTATCTCCATTTACACTCATCAGTGAAATATGTGTTGGTCCAATCAGTCAAACAAGCAACATTCTTTACTGAACACTACTTAAATGCCGGGGACACAAAGATGAATAAGACACAGTCCCTGACGTCGGGTGACTCTGACCAGTAGGGACAGATAGGCATGATTTTGAAAAAAAGATACGAAAAAAGGGCCAAAAAATACTAGAGAAGATTCTAATCATCAAATTATGTTCACAGGACTAGGAAGCTAAAAAGTAGAACAAGCTGGGTTTATATGAAAAGAATTGAAAAGAGGCTCACAAAGAGATATTTGCACATTCATTTTAATTGCAGTATTATTCACAACAGCCAAGGTATGGAGGCAACCTAAATGTCCATTCTCAAATGAATGGATGAAGAAAATGTGGGATAGGAAGTAAATTATGAACCCTGAGGACGTTATGCTAAGTGAAATAAGTTGGTTGTAAAAAGACAAATACTGTATTATTCCACTTATATTAGGGATCTAAAATAGTCAAGCTCATGGAGACAGAAAGTAGAATGATGGCTGCCAGAGTCATTAAATAACTCTTTGTTTTCCCTTCATTAGAATAGAAAGGGTGGTTTAATGAATATGGAGTTTTATTTTTGCAAAATGAAAAAGTTGTAGTGATCTATTGTACAATGATGTGCTGTATTACGCACTTTAAAATGATTATGAGGTTAAATTTAGGTTATGTGTTTTTTGCCACAAAAAAGCAAAGTAGGACAAGATCAGAAATAACTTCACAAAGGTTGGATCTATCACTGAATGTTCCCAAGAACACCATGAGGAGGAGGATATTTTACAGCTAAGGAAGTTGAAGACCGAATTTCAGGTCCATGTGACTCGGAAGATTGTGATTTTCCATTACCACCTCCCCCATGTCTCTTCTATAAGATACTAAGACCGTATGATGCACCTTAAAAATTTTCCACAAGGCAAATCAGAAAGCATAAAATTTCTAATTTACTCTTTGCTTCCACAAACCAAATATAAACGAAATCAATAATCAAAAACTAGGGGAAAATTGAGTAAATATACTAACCATTTATTTTTGTTTTCTTATATTTATTTACTTGCCTGCCAATAGAAATGACTAACTTTTAAAAATAAAACTATGAGCTTTTAAAGCTGTGAAGTGAAGACCGTTTTCCAGCCAAACAATGATTTCAAGCAAATGGAGTCCATTTACTGAATGGTGGCTCCCAGAATGTTTTTACTGAATACAACCAACAATGACAAGAGTCACACACATATTGATTGCCTCCTCAGTAAGTAAGAAGATACAGGATTCTCAGAACACTGAAATAAGGTCTAAAATATCATTTAATAAAGAGATATGTATATTCTCTTTTAAAGCAGTATTTGGAATTTTTATTATAAATTTGTTTGAAATATGAACATCAATTTAATATGCCAGAGAAACATACTACTCTTGCCCCCTAAAGTAGAAATATGAATTTTCAAAAATCTATAGATAAGCTATACATTAAATAGTGCATTTGTAGATATATTATTAGATTATAGCCATTGGTATTATTGATTGTCAAATAAATCAGAGTAGAGGCATAACCATTCATGTGGTGGTATAATGCGAATGGTTCTCAACCCCTAGGGGATACTTTTGATTGTCATGACCTGCGAGTGCTACTAGCAATGAGTGGGTAGAGGTCAGGGATGCTGGTAAATAGCCCACAGTGTGCAGTACAGCCCTTCATAATGAATGATTATTTGGTCCAAAATGCCACAAGTGCTGAGACAGAGAAATTCTATATTATGCCAATACTTTAATTGCTCTCTGTCCTACCCGCTATGTCTTAGATCAATAGAAAAAAAATAGGGAACGTTATTCCCTTCCAGGGAATATGTCTTCAGGAAACATACTGCTCATGGCTGGGAAATGCTTGTTTTCATCTGTGGTATTTTTGTAGGAGTGACACACAATTCATCCAAAAGGAGACAGAATGATAAACTGCAGGCAAAGAGGAGACCAAGTTCTTTTCAGAACTCTACACTGACATTTAAATCGTATCAAAAAGACTGTAACAACTGGGAATTGGACCAAGACGGCACATTTTTTGATTTGCTACCAGACCCAGGAAGAGAATTGGGTCCAAATCAGTCTTCAAAAATGAGTTCCTTGTAAGTAAACATTTTATTTAGTTTGATTTATCCCATTAAACGTTTCACTTCATATACAGCATAACAAGATGAAATTAAAATTAGAAAAAAACAATCAGCCCAGAAAATGATCAGTAAGGAGGGAAATAGTAGGAAGTCAAACAAAGAAGTAAAATCTACTATATAAATTTATGCAACCAGCCAGGTATGGTGGCTCATACCTGTAATCTCAGCACTTTGGGAGGCTGAGGTAGGTGGATCATGACGTCAGGAGTTCGAGACCAGCCTGGCCAGCATGGTGATACCCTGTCTCTACTAAAAAAGATACAAAAATTAGCCTGGGATCGTGGTGTATGCCTGTAGTCCTAGCTACTCGGGAGGCTGAGACAGGAGAGTCGCTTGAACCCAGGAGGTGGAAGTTGTGTGAGCCGAGATTGTGCCACTGCACTCCAGCCTGGGCGAAAAAGTGAGACTCCATCACAAAAAATAAATAAATTATGCAACCAAGAGTCACCCCCCATGAAATCAAACTAGCTAACTAGGGCTCCTTTATCTCATTGGCCCTCACATGTACATGGGACGATTTCTTCATATGGTTACCCAGTTGTCTCTGAGATATATCATGACATTCATTGATCTTATATTTGTTTTCCCACTTGTTTTATTATTTTTATTCTATTATATCCTGAACATTTGAGACTCTTGGTACGTGCTTTGCTGATCTATTGCTATGTATCACATGACCATAAAGTTTATCAGTTTAAAATATGCACACATAGTATCTCCCAGTTTCTTTGGATAAGAAATCTGAGCATGACTTATTTAGGTCCTTGGCTCAGTCTCTTACAAGACTCCAATTAAGTGGCAACTGGGCCTGCAGTCTCATCAGAAGACTCAACTGCGAAATGATCTGGAAGAGAAATACATATAAGAAAATGTATGCTCAAGGCAGATTGTTTTGAAGAAGGGATGTTATTAAAGAACTGACCAGAGGCAGTTGAAGGTATTGGACAAAGCTTGAAGGCCAGCCTCAGATAAACAGAAAGAAGGGAATGTACAAAGAATATGAACAAGTCATCACACAAAAAAACAAAACAAGGTTTAGCCTGCTTGAGGACTACTAAGAAAATCAAAGGGCTTCTGTGGGGCACAGAAGAGATAAAATAAATGACTCCAGTAACAAAAGTGGTTAAGATAGAGGCCTCTGAGGGCCACAGTGCCCAGTTTCAAAGTGTAGCTCTTCCTCCTTGATCCTAGGCAAATTATTTTACCATACTGTGCCTTCAGCATCCTGCTATAAGTGGGAAGGCAGTAGTATCTTTTTTTTTTTTTTTTTTTTTTGAGATAGAGTCTCGCTCTATCATCCAGGCTAAAGTGCAATGGTGTGATCTCAGCTCACCTCAACTTCCACCTCCTGGGTTCAAGCAATTCTCATGCCTCAGCCTCCTGAGTAGCTGGGATTACAGGTGTTCACCACCAGGTCCAGCTAATTTTTCTATTTTTAGTAGAGATGAGGTTTCACCATGTCAGCCAGGCTGGTCTTGAACTCTTAACCTCAAGTGATCTGCCCGCCTTGGCCTCCCAAAGTGCTGGGATTACAGGCATGAGCCACTGTGCCCAGCCAGTACCCGTCTGGAGGGTAAGAGCACACACATGCTAGGGACTCTGCACATCAGCTGTCATTCCTACTATAGTGACTAATGTCACTGGTACTTGTTATTATTCTGCAGATAGTCAGACACTACAGGAGAACATGGGGAGAGGGGATAAAAGGCATGGAGTGACCATTTAGGGCAATTATGTCCTGAGTCTGTGTCTATGGTGACCAGTACCAGGAGAGGGTAGAGGCACTGGTCCAGGCAGGGGTTGATGGGACCAGCCCTTGCAGAGTTACAGTGAGGACCCAGAAACGTAGGCCAGGCCACAGAGAACTTGGGGGCTTGGAGGCCAGTCTGGATGCCTGAACATGAGGGTTGAGGGCAAGGCAGGACTAGGGATTGTCTGCAACAGCCAATCGTGACATTTTTTTAAAAGGAGTTTGTAAATCTTTTCAACACCTAGTTCCTTCTCCTGTCTATAGAGAGTGCTCAGTAAATGCTGATGATTCAATGTAAACTAAATGCATTCCAGCCATCCTGTGGCCCCCTCTCAGCAGAAGGTAGCATTTTAAAAATCAATTCAGCCCCATCAAAAGTTTTTTAAAGGTTCAACATTTTACAACTTATTAAGATTTCCAAAAAAAGTATTGTCATAGTACACACACAAAAAAACTCTTTGAAATTCTGCATCTGTTTCATTTGAAATGTCTCTCTCACACCTGCACTTCCCCAAACATTTCGTCCTTTCTCCTCCAAGCTTCCCAAACACACACAAATCCAGCCGACACAGGCCCCTGTTTCTCCCTCCTCCCTCCTTGGTTTTTTAACCTTTCTGTTTTTGTTTGAGGTTCGCTTTTTGTTTTGTTTTGTTTTG
This sequence comes from Cacajao melanocephalus, assembly GCA_963573385.1. Lineage (NCBI taxonomy): Eukaryota > Metazoa > Chordata > Mammalia > Primates > Pitheciidae > Cacajao > Cacajao melanocephalus. The sequence goes on along the minus strand of CAUYLG010063080.1, from coordinate 8,197 downwards.
GATTATTTGGGGATTTTCCCCCATTGTTCTGTTGCCACATTCCCTGGATTCTACCGGGGGAAAAAAACAAAAGAGTAAAGCCAGCCATCTGACCCAGAGATCTTTCTTCCTCTCACTCTCCCTACCCCACCACCTGCCTTGCACCCACCCTTGTAGTGGGGATGGTGATAACAGGGGCCACAGACCCCTAGAAATTAATATCTTTTCTCCTCATCACATAAGTAACCCCTGATTTTTATTTCATCTAAATTGCTGAGCCCAAAACAAAATCCAATCCAATCCAAATACCTGTATTTACTACCTCAAATGGAAACTACCAGGAAAAAATCTCCAATTACCTTGTGATCATTTTTAACTATAACCAAACCCATGACAGAAAAGTCAGTTTCTTGTTTTCTAATTCTCTGATTGCCACTCACTTTGGAATTTTCCAGATTGGAAAGGTGGGACATAAACAGTAGGGACACTGGGCTTTCTGTCCAAAGCACTGGGCAGGGTAAAAGAAGGGAAATGACTTCTCAGTGTGCACAGTTACCTATGGGTGTCCTCTCACACGTGCCACCACACACACACATGCACATACCATATGCATCACACATGCCAAACACACAGGCACACACCACATGCCTTACCCACATACCCCTACACACACATACATATGGATATGCATGCATGCACACATATACACCACACACACACATATACCCACACACATGCACAAAAGCTATTTGCCAACTCTGTGTATTGAGGCTTTGGCAGCTAAATAATCAATATGGATTTTTTTAACTACATACAAATTACCAAGAGAGTGCTTGAGCAGATCCCCATTAGCCATATAGAGATTTCCAGATTGTCTTTGCTCTTCAACCATGTTCTGTAGACTCCAGTTGTTTGCTGTGAATACTGACCAGCTTTCACCTCATAGAGATTTTGCCTCAAAAGTTGGGTACACGGGCCTCATCGAAGCATCTCACATGTCTCCCCTTTTCTGTGGACATGGCCAAAAGTGAGCATCCAGCCTCAGCAGTTATGGTCAAAGCTCTGTGTTTAACTCCTTGTCACTTCCAGCCCATGCAAACTATGCTTGAACACGTCATCATCATCACCACCATCATCACCATCATTGCCACCACTACCACCACCATCACCATCATCACCACCATCATCACCATCACCTATCATCACCTACAGTCTCAACTGAGCCATGTCTCATTCTAGCTCACCACTGCCTTTCTCCAGCACACTGAAACCCATTGCTCTGAAGGGTGGGAAACTTCAAAGAAAAAACACTCACAAGATAGATCTGAAAATCTTCTCTTAAATATTATCCTTGTTACATGCCCAAGTACTCCAGCCACCACAACAGTTGACATCCCAAACCACACACTCAATTAGCTACTGTAAGTCATCCAAGGCTCCAAAGGGCCATGAGGCATCTTCTTAAATGAGAAATTCAAGAGAAGACATGCCTTATGTACCCCTGTCCCATCTTCAATGACATGCTGGAGCCAGATCATATCAGTTGGTGAGAGTCAATTTTTAATTTGTCAGGAATTTTAGAAGCTGGTTAACATTGAGTTGGTAGTTTGAAATCAGCTATGGTGAAAGCAGTTACACCACAGAAATTGGCAGGTTCTGCAAATCATGGCTCCTCCACTCACCCTCTCAGGGTTGTTAAACATTGACCAGAAAAAAAATCTCTGTTTTCCTCCAAGAAACAAGGTATGAGGAGGGAGGAACTGCATTTTAATACTTAAACAAAAGTTTAGAAAATTGATTTGAAAAATCAGCCAGGGTCCCACAATATTTCCTCCCAGTTTTTGTCCCAGGCAAATATGTTTTCTATTTCACCATCACAGCATAGCCATAATTTTAATTTTTTCACATCATATTATAGACATTTTTCCTGGCACTATGCAGTTTTTGTTACTATCATTCTAATGCCAATTCCTCTACTTGTTTATTTCCATTCCCATGAACATTTTGGAACTTACAACATTCTTCTTTTTTTTTTTTTTTAAGACAGAGTTCTGCTCTTGTTGCCCAGGCTGGAGTGCAATGGCATGGCTTTGGCTCACTGCAACGTCCACCTCCCGAGTTCAAGGGATTCTCCTGCCTCCGCCTCCCGAGTAGCTAGGATTACAAGCACCTGCCACCATGCCCAACTAATTTTTCTATTTTTAGTAGAGATGGGGTTTCACCATTTTGGTCAGGCTGGTCTCAAACTCCTGACCGCGGGTGATTTTCTCCTTCTTTTTAAATTTTACAAATGATACATTAGCAGATTTTTATCACATGACTCAAACAATACAGAAGCCTACAAGCTCACGGCTAGTCTCTCCTCCACCGCCCACACCACCTCCAGCTGTCTCCACCCTGGTGGTGGCCATGTCTACCCAGTGGACTTACCTCCACACCCTTGTACTCCTCTATACACATGCTGACACATGTATGTATTTCACCAAAGACATTTGGGGGAACATTTACATACATAGAAGAAATACAAAGAACACTGCAAGGCATTCTGTGTAACAGTGTGGGAATAAAAAAACTCTGCTTCTTCCTTATAGTTGAGTTTTTTTTTTTAACACCACTGCATTATATTCCATATATGGAGGTGTCAAGATCTATTTAAGCTTCTCCTTTACTGGAGACTCTGAAAAGTGGAATTGATGTGTTCAAGGTGAAAATATTTTTTAATTGCGACATGTGCTAAAACAGTTCAGAAAAAAGCCAGAGAGCATCCAGATGCCTCTTTCCCCACATATTTGCAAACCTTTCAATATAATGATTTTTTAAAAGAATTTCCCAATCACATGAGCAAATTACTAGGTATATGGAAGTTTTCATTTGCATTTTATAATTAGAAATGAAGATCATATTTTCATATTTGTTCATTTTTTTCTGTGAATATCTTTGTTTTATTCTTCACCAATTTTTTGATTTGTTTTACCTTGTATTATTTTATTTTTTAAATATATTGCAAATATTTTCTACCAATCTATTGCTTGTCCTTTAACTTGGCTTATCACCTATTTTGCTATACATAAGTTCTAAACTTCTTTTTTTCTTTTCTTTTTTTTTTTTTTGAGACACAGTCTCACTCTGTGGCTCTCTCTCTCTCTATATATATATACTTGGAAATGGAGTTTTGCCATGTTGCCTGGGCTGGTCTCAAACTCCTGACCTCAAGAGAGCTGCCCGCTTCAGCTTCCCAAAGTGCTGAGATTACAGGCATGAGCTACCACACTTGGCCAGCTAAATTTTCATGTGACCAAATCTGACAATCTTTCTTTTTTTTCTTTCTTAGAGCTCGCTGTGGATTTATTTGTAAACTCTATTGTCAGTGGCTTCACACATGCACACACACAAGGATGGTTAATTTTGGGTGTCAATTTGTCTGGATTAAGGAGTGCTTGGACCGCTGGTGAAGTATTGTTCCTGGCTGTGTCTGTGAGGGTGTTTCCTGGGGAGATTGACATGTCAATCAGTGGACTTGGAGAGGAAAACCCACACAATGTAGATAAGCACCATCCAGTCGGCAGGGGACTAGGATAAAGCCAGCTGGGAGAAGTGCGTATTTAGCTTGCTTTGTGCTCTCTTTCTCTCTCTCTCTCTTTCTCTTTCTCTTTCTCTTGCTCTCTCACCCTTGGGGGACCTGCCTTCCTGGTTCTGAGGCTTCCAGTCTGAGCCATGCTACTATTTTGGTTGCTCCAGTTCTCCAGACTGCAGATGGCCTATTGTGGGACCTCTCCGCCTCTGTGATCCTGTGAGGCAATTCCCTGAATAAATTTCCTTTGTATCCCCTGTTGGTTCGGTTTCTGTGGAGAACCCTGATGAATATGCACATGCACACATTATTTTTTATTTTTTTATTTTTTAAAATTTGCTTTAAGTTCTGGGATACATGTGCAGAACGCACAGGTTTGTTATATAGTTATATACGTGCCATGGTGGTTTGCCGCACCTATCAACCCGTCACGTAGGTTTTAAGCCCTGCATGCATTAGGTATTTGTCCCAATGCTCTCCCTCCCCTTCCCCCTCTACACACACAGGCCCCAGTGTGTGATGTTCCCCTCCCTGTGTCCATGTGTTCTCATTGTTCAACTCTCACTTACGAGTGAGAAAATGCGGTGTTTGGTTTTCTGTTCCTGTGTTAGTCTGCTGAAGATGATGGCTTCCAGCTTCATCCATGTCCCTGCAAAGGACATGAACTCATTCTTTTTTATGGCTGCATAGTATTCCATGGCGTATATGTGCCACATTTTCTTTATCCAGTCTATCAATAATGAGCATTTGAGATGGTTCCAAGTCTTTGCTATTGTAAGTATATACACACATTATTTTTATTTCTAATGCAGTTGTTTTTGCTCCAGCAACCATTCTTGGCTGAGAGCTCTCCTCCAGGCAGTGACTCGGGGATCTGAGCTCTTTCTCTGCCATCTTAGAGACCTTCCCTGTGGCCATGGGACACAGACAGAGCAAGTAGCAGTGCTTAGAAGTCAGTGAAGGCCGTAACAGGCGTGGTACATACCCCTTTCCCCGACTTTCACTAGGCAGAACTCACTCACATATTCTCACCCAGACACAGGGGAGGCTAGGAAATGCCATCTTCCTGTGTGCCCAGTAGAAGCAGGGCATCATTTGGTGAAGATGTAGCAGTCTCTGCCACAGCTTCTGGTTTTGTGTCTTGCTTCAGAAATCCTTCCCCACCTGCACAGGGTAAAAATGTTTCTCTCTCTATTCCTCTCTGCTGTTTAGAGGTGATGTTCTCTAAATCCAGCTGGAATTTACCTTTGAAACTGTAGTAAGGGTCTCAATGTAATTACTTATTCCAAAACCTCTTCTTACTATTTTGATACACTTCTTGATCAAACAAAATTGCACACACACATATATAAATGGCTCTGTTTATGAACTCATTTCTATTTCATTTATCTATCTATCCTTACTGAATCAATACTACAATGTTTTAACGTCTGGCTTCGTGGTATGTGTTCATATGACAAACCCCTTTCCTTTATCTTTCTCTGAATTTTCTTGGCTATTCTTAGACAGTTGCTTTTCTATGTCTACATTGTTATTTTAAATATTCCATCATACGGATTACAGTAATTTATTGACCATTGGAATTTGCAACCTTTCTATTGCTATGAACTTCTTTGTATCTAAAACTTTGTTCTTATCCATATTTTTTTCCCTGGAGTAATTTCTGGAAGTGGAACCGCTGGGTCAAAGAATATAAACATATTTAAGGTTTGGGGGATGGGCTACCAAATTGTGCTTTAAAATGGATTACCAAACCTTTTCCCACCAGCAATATAGGATATGGCTCTTTTCTCCACATGGTTGTCAGTGCGAGTGTTTCAATCTTTAAGTAATATTTAATAAAATAAATATCTTGTCTGAATACAAATTTATTTCATCTCAAGTAAGGTTAGCCTTATGTTACTGGATTTTTTTCTGTGTGGCATAAATTGCTTATTTATGTCTTTGTTGCAAAGGATCATTAATTAGAAATAATTTGATGTTTAAAAAAAACCAACAAACGAATGTGGCTTTTGTGACTGATCGTCCAAGAGCAACAGCTTTGTCCTATGGTCCTATAATGGAATGCTGCCCACTTCACTAATATGACAATTTGTGGAGCATCTCAACCTCCTGGACCACTCTCTTTTTGGATACATTAATTAGGGGAAGATTCTGCTACACAAAGCACTGGGGTGGCGCAGCGCCAGCCTTCAGGAGCTTCCCCCAACAGGGACCCTTGATCGTTGGGCTGTGAACTGTCCCGGGCGCCACACCAACCCTGCAGGAGCCAGCCCATCCTGCCTCCACAGCGCAGAGAGCGGCCACGCTGGCGGCACCGCACACCCTCTGCCGATGTCCTGTCCCCGGCCAGGCCCCGCAAGCTGACGGTGTGGGGTGTGGCGCAGAGGCCCGCTTAGTTCGGAATGTGGCCGCTCCCCGCAGACAGTGGCAGGAGGGCCCTGCGGAGCTGCCTGAAGGCTCTACCGCCTTCCAGCCTTCGGGGAGCGCCCACCACACGCAAGGCGGAGGCTCCCTGGACCTCCCGCACGACTGATGAGTTAACTTGGTACTAAATGCCACTGAACGGGGAAGTGTCAGAGGCCATGCAGGGAGCCTCCCACACAGTGCGCTTCAGCCAACGCAGTGAGGGAGGGACACACCCGGCGCCCTTGTCCCTTCGAGTCGGCCGGGTGGGCGGCGGAGGTGGGCAGAATGGGGGTCATGTGAAGGCTGAGTAAACAGATGTGATTCGTCACCCGGAAAACTCTCCAGGGCAGCCGCCGACCCACTTAGGACTGCCCTTTGTCCAGTCGTGATGCACATTCTGAAAAGGCCTGTTGTCGCATTCTTCTGCTATTCTGCAATGTCAACAGACATGAAGCTCTGAAGTGGCAAATGAGGCACGGCTCTGACAAAACCGCTCTCATCCCCGGGAGGCCGAGCGAGTCAGACGCACTTGGGGAGGTGAAGGGCCCCAGAGCGCCAGCGCGACCTGCCTGCTGCCAGGCATGAGATAAGCCAGGACTCGAATGTTCCCACCACCCTTGCAAACGGACCAGCCGCACCCCAACGCGGAGGTATCATCGCAGCAAAGGGCTGGTCTTTTTTCTGCTAGGACGCACTTAACAAAACCCACTGAGGCTAGCGCTCTGTCCTGCATCCAGTAAAGCCGCCAGACTTCAATGAACAGACGCAACACCTAGTTAAATTAAGTTCAAATTTAAACAACAAATCATGTTTTCAGTGTATGTTCCTCCCATGCATATATTTTTGATTGTTTGTGCTAAAAACTCACCATATTGATAACCTATGTGAAGGCCCTTGCAGAAGGGCTGGTGGAGGCAGATTACAGTTTCCAGGAAAACCTCCCCCTTAGGAGCAAGTCTCAAAACTCCTCCAGAGACCATTTGTGGGCCAGGTGCGGTGGCTCAAACATGTAATTCCAGCGCTTTGGGAGACCCAGGCAAGTGGATCACCTGAGGTCAGGAGTTCGAGACCAGCCTGGCCAACATGGAGAAATTCCATCTCTACTAAAAATACAAAAAATTAGCCAAGCTTGGTGGCGCATGCCTGTAATTCTAGCTACTTGGGAGGCTCAGTCAGGAGAATCACTTAAACCCAGGAGGTGGAGGTTGCGGTAAGCCAAGATTGCACCACTGCACTCCAGCGTGAGCCACAAGAGTGAAACTCCCGCTCAAAAAAAAAAAAGAGAGAGAGAGAGAGAGAGACCATTTGAGCCTAACTTCACTAGAAGCTCTCATCTTTGGTTTAATAGCACCTGTCTTTGAGATCAACATGTTGGGATCCCGGATTCAGTAAGCTGTCTTATCAATGCACTTATGTGATGCACAGATTAATACGAGTGCATAAACAGATCCCAAGGCCATATGCACAAGTTTGAAAAGAATTTTTTTTCAAACGACTGTAAAGGATATGAAAAAAATTTCAAGTGCAGCTATTAATGACAAATATCAGTGTATACATTTGAAACAATGATTTTTCATTATATAATAATCTTACATGTGCTTATTAATTTTGCCACTATACTGACCACTAAAATGACTGCCCCTGTGGATTTTTCTGTTTACCCATTTTGTACAAGGCCTCAAGTGGCTACCAACATCTATGTGAACTCCCAGCCCCAAAACCTACCACCAGAAGCCCTGTTACAAATCCAAGAGAAGGGGTTGGCGTGGTTTTACTTGTCCTTCTGAGGACTGCCACATGCATCTTGGGCTTCTGACCAGCTCATCCATGGGCCCCCAGCGTGGTCAAACCCACTGCCAAACCAGGCTGTGAGGAGGGACAGTTGTTCTGAGAAGACACCCCAAAAAAACCTCCATAGTCCAATCAATCCATTGCAGAATTACAAAATAAAGACACAGAAACTGCAGCTTGCATTTCAAGTACTGGCCAGGGAGATTTCATCAACAGTAAACTCAGAGGAGCCGTCCACGCGCTGTGCTGATAAAGCTGCGCACTGGGATCATGTGAGGTGACTGCCCCCAACTGGTCACCCCAGAAGCCCCAGGTTGGCCCGCAGGGCTGATTGTGATGGCCACCATATTGCAATCCACTGATTTGGCCACAAAAAGGTAATGTCCTCGGTGCTTGACGAAGTTCACACCTCTTATAGTACCTGTTCGGTTCTGAGAACACAAAGAG